>JAULBM010038884.1:0-10846 GCA_032357055.1 Geukensia granosissima
TCTGTATCTGTAGTATCTTTGATTTCAAGTTCAATGGGATAGATGAGGTCAACATAGTCCCCAAATTTAGAGTTATTAAGTGAAAGGACATCATCTATATAGCGGAACGTGAAACCAAAATATTGAGCCAACTTTTTCTCTTTTCTCTGTCGAAGGCTCTGTATGAAGTCACTTCATACGAATAAAGGAATAAATCGGCGAGAAGGGGTGCACAGTAGGTCCCCATTGGAATGCCGACAGTCTGTAAAGTACATTTTTCGTATCAAATGGATAGCGTATCATCTTTTTATTGAAATACTGCTGCAGGTATTAGAATTTATCATTACTCGCATTTTAAAATATATATATATTTCTTGCGTCATGGGTGAAAATTTTTTCATTTCGGATGTTTGATCGTCTGATTTATTAATAAAACTTTGTATAAGCCCCAATACATTATGACAGATGTCAATCTCGACCGTTTTTCCGTAGCGCACCCACAATACATTCAGACCTTTCTTATACTAAGCATTTTTGGTCTTCAGTCTCTCCTAGTCTTGTGTGAGTTAATGTTCGATAATAATTATTTATATAATAAACAGAAAAATTTTAAAAAATGCTATCTGACCTGTAAGATTCGATAAGTCGTAACTGGTTTAGTAAATTCAAATTACATTTGCTTTTTAATAAAAAATAATTTTTGTGTCCCATTTACATTGCGCTGTTTTTCATTAACAGTGGTGATGTAATTACTTCGACGCATGACGTGGTAATAATGAAAGTGTGTTTATGAGAATATTTTTTTTTATCCTAAACAAGTCTATTTGTGGCATTCAAATCATGGGATACAAAACAGTCGACGAGACAAGGGTCGCTTGATTAAGACCACGCCAAGAGAAAGTCAGTTTGCCCATAGGAAGGGATTTATATTCACGACAGTGGGAATATATCCATTATCATTTGTGAAATGGATGCAATAAAGCAAAGCAAGATTAGTTTAAACAGTGCTTTTTCAAAGTGAAAAGCAGAGCCAACCATCAAAGCATTTATTCCTTTATTTTGGTGGGCAAATAGGTGGTAATGTTTTTCGTTCGCACTAATTCTGCTAACGAGTTGATCACGTATATTCGACACTGTACCTTTGTGGGCGAGTCTGTTAAGTCATCAGCCCAACAAAATTCGAATCTGCTACATTGACTAGTGCACTTAATATTGTATCTTATAAATACAGTCTTTAAGCTTCAGGGCAACTAAATAGCAATCATCGACAATCCCACATTCCACAGTTAAGGTGTTGTATTTTTCTAAACTTATTCTATTTACATTTTATAACATGTATTTATGTGGGTTTTGCTGGTGTATGATTCTTGGGCAGGCTTGCATTTAAGTCATAAACAAAAACATGATTTTAAATATTTTAAATGAAAATGCATGAGCAAGAAATGCACATTGCTTGAAATCCAATACCTTAAAATACACCATTTAACCTCTGGTGGAAATATGGATTACAGGTTTTGTATTAAAAAAAAACAAGCAAAAATGCTAATTAATACTTTTTAAGAAATGAATTTACATTTGCTAGTATAGCAAGATTGTTCGTGTGTTTCAATTTGTAAGAAGAAATGTACGTTGAAGAGTCAAACGCCTCTGAGCTTTATGGCTAAACCAGACATTCAATTAATGTATACAATTCTATACCGCCAAATAAAACCAATCATTATTGCTTTTGACAGATTTATATTTAGCAACAAAAAATGCAGAGTATAAAAGTATAGTTTTCAGTTCTTAATCATTCAAAATTAATGGGCAAAATATCACAACTAAATCAATGTTTCGTATTTAAGTCTTTTGAAAATTGTAAAAACATTTCTGATCTTTTGTTTTTATTGATTGTTTGATTGCTGCTGCTTAATAAGTTCAGGAAACATTTCACCCATTATCATGGCGAGAAATGAGTCTACCTTTCCGGCGTCTTTCCATATCTTTTATTTTATAAATCGACGTTTAGAAGAGACTGACAAAATTAGTTATTGCAAACTAAAAAATTAGGACAAATCTACCTTCATTCAGATTTCTCTGGAAATCTTAAGGATATTAGAAGCCATTTGATCTTGAAAGGAGAATTCGTATTTTACTATCTGAAACTTTGTGTAATTAAATACATGTATTTCATGAAGATCAATAAAAAGATTTTGAAAATTGCATTCAATTAAGCCTTAAATTGAACTGTTGCAGGTGCTGATAAATTTTATGATGTCATAGAAATAATGATTGGTTACAGACTGAACATTTGGATGTATGTTTGTTGGAAATACACAACTCCTGCATTAACATTGGTAAAACATGGTTTAGATTGTTAACGAGTTTAATATATGGATAAAATTTCTTAAGATAAAGAACTACAGAATTTATATATGTGTCAAGATATTATATTTGCATTTTTAAAATGAGAACTGCTTGTACAATATTTCTTGGTATATCATATTAATTCGATATAGTCACTAATGGAGAAACAAGTCCAAAGAGAAATGACAGAAAGATACAAAGGTAACAAAAAAACAAAAACTTGGACTCCACGAACTCCTTCACAAACAGAGAAGGACAAGATGATTTGAAAGGATAAGCATCCCCCGTCTCGCGTGTGATACCCGTCGTAGTATCTTTTACGCTAATTCGGGTAAATGTCAATCCGAGAAGAGGTCTGCTAGTTGTTGAATTTTCGGTAACAGGTCCACAATTAGTTGAGATATACTGATACCATATGGATAAACCAATTGATGATGGCGACCATAAATTCTAACTATGGAGGGACGACTTTAACATTGATAGGGCCTTTCCTTGTTTTTGTAATTTACAGCAGAGTTCTATAAAGAAAATCCTTATACTTGGAACAGACTGCGACACATTAACCCCGTAGGCAAGGGAAGCAGGAGTATTGCCACATAAATATGGGAAGTAAACAACAGGAAAGTTAAAGTCACTTTTTTGTCGTAATTCTTTGAAAAAGTTTAACTTCTATGGTCTCTTTAAATTCTAGTTCGCAGGTATATATTTGGTCGAGATGATCACCGAACGTATGATTATTCAATGACAAAACTCACTGATATAGCGAAAAGTAAATTAAATTAAACGATTTTGTTACCTTACAAGAGTTCCTGAATAAATTCTGCTTCATACGAGTACTAAAACAAGTCGGCTAGTAAATGCGCACTATTTGTGTCCATTAGAATGGCAACGGTCTGTTGAAATTATAAAACAGTCATCAAATCAATATTTTTCCATTCTTCTTTACTATTTTGTCATGTTACAAATGTAAATGTCAACTTTTTCTTGTCAGTTTTTGGCATTTTCCTGATATGTCCGCCTCATCATCATACCTGTGAAAAATCCTTCCACCAAACACCACGAAAATGTTGTCATTCAGAAAATCCAGCATTACAGAATATCCCCATCACTGTAATTATTAGGACAAGTTGTGTGTTCTCTTACATAATCAGATGTCTTTATACCTTAAACCAAATATTTGTATTTGGATTTCCATTTTGTTTTACAAACACTGATCAGTTTGTTTAAGCCCAGTGTAGAGTATCCATTTGAGAGATGAAAAGTGCATAGTCGAAAAAGAGACAAGTCTTTGAAACAAACTAAAAGATAAAACAAAAACAAAAAGAACAAAGGCTTGGAATCCACGAAATCCTTTATAAAAATGGGATCAGGTGCTTATGAAGGGTTAGCATTCCCTGTCTTGCGCACAACACCCGTCGTGGAATCCTTAAACTCTAATCCGGTTTAACGTCAATCCGAGAAGAGTTCAACTTATTTTTGTATTACCAATAAGAGGTCCTTAACTGGTTGAGATAAACTGATACCATATTGATCAACCAGTTCGTGATGGCGACCATAAAATTTTAGTGGGGGCGACATCAACCTTGATTGGATGTATCCTTGTTTTAGTAATTTATACGACAACAGCAATGATCTCTTCAGAAAATCCTGATACTTGGAACAGACACGAAATCCCGAATCAACTGCGAGACATAAATCCCGTAGGCAGGGGAAGCAGGAATATTGCCACATAAATATGGGAAGTTTACAATAGGAAAGTTGAAGTCATCCCGTTTGTCGCAAATCTTAGAAACAAGTTTTCCCTCTTAGTCAATTTCGAGGAATAAATCTAGGTATGAAGAAGATTTTGTTGAATCTGTTGTCTCCCTTGTTTCAAGTTCGCTGGGATAAATTTGGTCGTGATGTTCACTGAACGTAGGATTATTCAATACATCATCGATATAGCGAAAAGTAAAATTAAACGATCTGTCCAATTTTTTTTATTGATTCCCTGTTGTGAATATGGAATCGTGGTATTTAATATTAAACCGTATTTCTCTTGTATGAACAGGTGTAATGTCCTTCGTTTACTTGCAAGCAGAAGCTAATATATTTTTTATTATTTTTTATTAAAAGTTTTTTTATCATTTCAGGGTATCCTCCTTTTCCAGATTATCAAATTTGAACCATTGAAATATAACATCATCTACACTTTTCCTGAATGGGCCCAAGCCTTTGGTGTCATGTTGGCAGTGGTGTCAATGGTTTGTGTACCAGTATATGCCACCTTTAAACTGTGTAAATCCAGGGGCAGCATGATCGAAGTATGTCATCATTTTATATCTTTAACTTGATTACTATATATATACGAAATGATCTGAAATTATCCAGGATTTTTAATAATTAAAACTTTACTTAGAATATGGAAAGCGGATGAAACAATGTCATGATAAAAGTATCAAAGACATGGTTATATGGTACAGTCAAGAATACCCATGTGAGAAATTGAAAGTGAATGGTAAAAAGTGGCAATACAAATTTGAAACAAACTAAAAGATAAAGCGAAAACAAAAAGATCAAAGGCTTGGAATCTACGAACTTCTTTACAAAACAGAAGTGTGATCACAGGAAATAATGTGGTTTAATGTTACTTATTTTCAGTAAGGCAACATGCGAAAATACGATTCAATGCTGATAAAAATCAAAAGGTTGAACAATTTTTACTTGTTGATAATAGAAAATACACTGAAGATGAAATTATTATGACACGTAGAAAGCGTACGCACAGCGACCGTGTCGTCTGTTTAGGCAGACCTGATATGAAAACTAAGATCTTAAATTTCTATATCCTTAAACCATATAAATTTCTTTTAGTTTTAAGAAAACATTTTACTGCTTTCAGAGACTCAGGTGTACGACAACACCACAACTAGATTCATATCAAATACCAGAGAAGTGGCGATTAGATGACCAAAATATTCCTTGGAAGAATATATATATTCCGAAGGACCAAATTTTATTATCGTCTGAAAAACGTGACATTATTTTATAGGCAATTGGATCAGCAGTTGTGACCTGTTAGTTAAATAAATCTTAGTTTAATCCTATAAAAACTGATATTTGAACAAAATCAAATACTTTATATACAATCCAAATTTTAGGTAAATCTGATTACCTTTAATCTACAGCTCGATTACATAAAAGCATTTTTTAAAATTCAGATGTTTTCATTTCGCAAGGTAAAATTTACTACAAAATTAACGACAAGATGAGCGATCTTTCATTCCCAAATGTTAATTTCCCTTTCATTGGGGTGGACGGTCTTTTGGCTCCATCATACGGTATGCATATTTCTCAGATGATTTGTTATACACGTGTTTATAGCAACGTTTCAGACTTTAATAAATGCAATCTCTGCATAACTGACGATTTATTAAGTTAAGGATTTCGTTACCACAAATAAGTTAAAACACTTACTAAATTCTTTAATAAATATAATGATATGGTATAAAAATTTGGACTTACTCCCAATCACTTGATAAAAAGGGGATATCACATCCTACTTTTTAATGAAACGTGATAAATAAAAGCTCGTTAATTTAAACAAAATCTACTTGGTCTCAAATTTGTCTTAATAAACTTATCCGTGAAGGATGAGTACAAATCATTTTTATCAAAATTTTGATTTTATTGGTAATTATTTTGACTTACTTGTTAATAGCTTAAAACTGACCGATTTTAGTATTCTATATGTATATAACAAGGAGTAGCCACTCACCAGTTGCATTAGAACCAAATATATAGGAATAGATACAAACATATTAAAGTACTCGAATCCAAACAAATCGTAATAGAAAGCCAATCCGACGGCAGGGACAATTCTAAGTGCAATATATTCGAAGCCATTCCGTATTTTCATTGCTTTAGAATTCAAAATATTCAGTAAATTTCTGTGAAACATTGTTTGAAAAATTTCAAATCGGACAAGTCTGACAACTGGACTGATAAATACCCTCGGGGTCCCATTACAGTCTTCAATAATGAACCGGAATCCATACCATAACGAAGTTCTAATAGGATCCCAAAATACAAATTGTGAAACTTGTAGACAGGTATGGAATTTGCATCACTAGAATAAAGATCGATTTTGCATGTAGAGTGACAGATCAACATTTAAACAAGCTGTATATTATTATTTAATACAGTTTATTTTAAAACTTAAAACCGAAATAAAAAAATGGATTCAGTAAATTTACTGAGGTTCCTGTATGATAGTTAAATCTCTTTCTAAACTGAATAGCCAAACATGGTAGATCTCAAATCATGAAAATAATGTTGATTAATTAACGCCAGCAATTATCTTATAATCTTGGTTTGTTACCTGATGCTCTTTTTAACTTGTGACAGTAATTTACTTTCAAATAAACAGAATGAAATTATATTCAAAAGTGTGATCGATTTTATTAAAAAGTTAGACATATTCATTGCTTTTTAACAACAAAAAAAACAAAGAAAAAATCCACACACATCACCATCACCATCAGCAGCAGCACTTCCGCGTATTTTTCTTTTTTTTCACTTTTAGCATTTTGTGTTCGTACAACCGTTATTGTTTACATGCAATTTTTATATGTAATTGGCATGCTTATAAATAGTATTATAAGATAAGACTCTATAACGGCTAGATTAACTTGTGTTGATCCGTTTGGCACAAATAAAATATGTTTTAACTTTACAAGCTGCTTGATTTCTTCAGGAGGAGGTAATCCCGAGGGTGACTGGACAATATTTCGGACGGAACTGTGAAAATGGCCTTTACCGAAGTATATCATGTTCTTAATATTAAAATGCTGGGAAACATGCCCTGTTCTAGAAATGCAATACTAATATATATATAACCTGTCATGGAAAAGCAATAAAAATATATACCCTGTGTCATATTAGGAAAATAGAGAAAGGATACTCTGTTATCAACTTTTTATTGGGAAGTAGTCTCATTGACCCAAATAGATATTTGGACCGCGACCTCCGACGTTATTGGTTAATGGTTAGTAGTTCATACTTTTTTCATTGTGTTGCTATTATTTTAACAGCATTTCAAGTAAATGGAAACGGCTAAACATTCTGTAAGTGCGATTAAATTATGCTGCTTCTTTGGAAAGTGTATTTTTGTTTTGTTTTTTTTTATCCTATGAAAATGTGGACACAGTATGTTTCTCGTCTGCTTCTGTAGCTTGACCTTCACTTGAAGTGATAGCTTATGCATAACTGACGGAGTTGGTTCATCAATTGGGTGTAGGAATCGGAACTGGTACAGTACGGAAACAGTATCTTGATCTGTCTCCTCTACGACATTTTGTCCCAGGCAACACAAAAAACAATAACATGAATATAACTTTCATTAAAAAAAGTTATTAATTAACTTGCAAAAAAATTAACTATCAATAAACTTACTTACTTACTTTGAAGGTATTGACATTTGCACCCCCTTTAATATAATAAATAGGAATAAATGGTGCAAAGATTTTTAATCAGTGTAAAAAAGGCCTAATCACAAAGTTTAACATGGAATTTTCAAAGTCAGTCGGGTAAGGGGTTCATAATCTCCATAGAAACAATATGAGACATTACTTTTACATCTCCATATCCATGTCATTCATCTACCATAAACAGTTCCGGAGAAATTGACGTAAACTTTCACATGAAATGTCAGTGGATTATGACTGTGGGGTCAGGGGTTCATCTCACGGAAACAAAATTTTATGCATGCTGATACAACTGCATACAAAACATGATTGACTTCCCATAAAGAGTTCATGTCAAAACTGACCTAATCACAAACTTTAACAGATGCCGGCTTCTCCGAAAACAGCAGGCGAGACAAAAACACCAGTACGGTGTTCTGTTCGTTTTGATTGTCATTAATATCATAAGATGGACGTTTTATCAGATTTCTCGGACCCCTATATCAACTATTCAATCAGAACATGAGTCGGCTTCTTAATGTTGAGACCCAAATTTGATGTTTTTTTCAAATGATTCCTTATGTGAAAATACAACAGAAGTTACAAGCATTTTTCTATCATTTATCGATTTTTGTATAAAAGGGGAAAAGCGTTAAAAATGTGATTTTGCAGGATATGAGAAATTTTTATTTTTCATCCGATTTTGATAGTTTTTTCATCTGATTCGTCTCATTGAGATCTTTCAGCATGTAAACGGATTAATTTATCTATCTCTTACTGGTAAAAAACAAAGCGGTAAATAGTGTGATTTGGGTCATTGTATGGAGTATGGGAAAATTCTATTTTTCATAGGATTTTTATGGAATTTTTTTATTGGATTTCTCTCATGAGTGCTTTCAGTATTATGTCAACAGATTTTTGCTATCTCTTTTCGTTTGAATGTTTTTTTTACATTTGATTCGTCTAATTCCAATGGATTTTCTCTCTATATGTCTTACCGTTTTCGGGATGAAAGAAGTGGAATGAAGAAGGATATGGCGTTTAAAGTTGTCAAAGTGGCTAAAATTTTCTGTCCATCATAATACTGCATGTGTCTAGAACTTTCCTCTGTCCATATTATTACTGTGTCCAGTACTGTACTGAGAAGGGGGGACGGGAACCGTGAGTTAGGGGGTAGGGAACCGGGAGTTGGCAATTGGATGGGCCGGAATCGGGAGTGGAGAGGGTGGACATGAGGGCGGGAGCCCGGGAGAAGGGGGTGGGTGGGAAGCGGGAGACGAGGGGTAGGGAAGCGGGAATTGGAGACCCCCCTGTCCACCCCCTCCTCAGTTGATATTTCATTCCGTCCCGCTTTCATCTAGATAGACAAGTGGTTGATCTGAAAATGTGACCCTGTTCTGAACTGTGTAATATGAAATAAGGGACTCTGTTCTAAAAAGCTTTGTAAAAAAGTGACTGTTTTTAAATAAAAACCAGTATGACACGAAAATGCTACCCTTGTCGGCGGCACACTCATACCACTAATATAGGAAGTTGTCCCGCGGTTGTCATCCTTATTTAAGTCTATGTTGAAAAGATCTCTATATATAGACAAATGAATCAAGATAAGCGTAAACATCATCACAATACTGTCTCAGTCAAAGTAAAAAATAATGGAACTCATCATATTTTTGTAAAATAGGGACTTTTAAAGCAAAAATTATATTCTATCTGGGAAGAACGTGGCACAAAATCTCACTAGAGCATCACTCGTTATCGTTGCATTCTGCGAGTCCCATAAATTAGTTTCAATAATTGGCAAACTCGAAAATCACAAGCGACAATTTCTTAAAATATTATTAACAAATGAATAGACCTTATTGATCTGGACTCCAGTATATTTAGACATCCTAAAGTCACTAAACAAATTCCAACTTATTATGATCATGAGAACATCGAACCTTATATCCTGAACATCGAACCTTAATCCTCTCTTACACGTAAAAAAAAAACCAGAGTTGTAATTTATAACTATGCGGATGTCACTAAAGATTCCAAAATTAACAGCAACTGACCAAATCCAATCTATTGCCAACTGCAGACCTACAGTTTGTGGTAACATCGTCAAACTGCATATTGTTAGTTAGCATCTGAATGTTTCCACTGCATACAACTGCATACAAACTGGATTAACTTGTAAAAAAACCAGATACAACTTTTAATTTGTTTGTTTCTGCAGATTAAGCAGAAAATCGCAGTTGTCTGCCTAAAGTACAGATTATAAAGAGATCCTCTGCAATGAAAGTCATAGTCGTTCTAACAGAACATCTGAATGTTACCAGTGGCGGATCCAGAGGGGGCCGAAGGGGACGTTCGCCCCCTCTAAAAAAAGTAAAAAAAGAGAGAGAGAGAAAGAGGAAAATGCTTCATATTTGCGGCAAGGAAAAGCTTCAATAATACTGAAAACCCGTCAGCTTCAGGGGGGGCTTCGTCCCCTGGACCCCCGCCCATTTTCGTCCCCCCTAGCACAAAAAACTGCATCCGCCCCTGGTTACCACCTTGTTAAAGGCTATGAAGTGCAGTCTCTCTGGCATTTACCCCATATCTTCTTATTTTCACAATACTACGGTAGTGAATTTTCCCATAAAGTTTTCTGTGTTGTAAGTGAAAGGTAAGGCGACACTGGTACAGTGCGTTTATGATGTTATTTCGATGCCCGCAGTTTTTAACACATGATATCAACGGTTTGCATATCAAATCATCAGAACGTGTCTGAGCATTGCTGGACAAAATATAATCACTAACTTTCACCAGGGACATATATAGAGATATACGTCCCTGCTTTCACCTCTGAAAAATAATTTATGCATGTAACAAACTTATTCTAAATTTTACATTGTCTTGACTTGAACAAAAAAATGAAACACCCTTACCACTTTTGTTTACATACCATAAACTATTTTTGACATCTCATATCTTAGTGTAGAATTATATCAGAGACATATACTACACTCGGGGGACCACTTCCTATATACAAGGTGATAGGACGTGCCGCTGGAATAGGTACCATTTTCAATCTTGTAAATATGCGATTAGGT
>JAULBM010038895.1:0-10846 GCA_032357055.1 Geukensia granosissima
TTCCTAACTTCCTCTTAACAATTATATTAAAAATTATTTTGCACTATAATAGCAACCTGAGGAACCATTTATATCTTCATAAAATAAATTATCCTGTTACTACATGTTACTAGTAAAGATGAAATGGTTATATCGTTGTAAAATAGCATGTAATGAGCACATTGTCATTTAGGCAAGCAGATAAATTATTACGTTATTATATCTATCAGATTATGACATGCATTTACTAGATTAAAATATATTGCTTTATTACTTGGCTTTACGTTAGCAAAATGATTTATCAAATTGGGAATGATTTCTGTTTATTACCAAATGTTTGGAATAGAAAACGAGCTAATCTTTTTTTTCAGAACATGATAAGACTAATGACTAACATCTTAGATCTTGCCAATAAATACGTGGATAGAAGAAAGTTGACTTTGAAACCGGTTAAAAAAATTTGGCATCGAGAAAAAAAAATAAATATAAATAACCAAAACGAGTTAATCTTGCAGCATGTTGTGCATGCCTAGCTAGACGTATAATATCTAAAAGCTTATTAATTTCATTGGTGATATCGGAATTAAGTGGGTCATAATAAATATACGAAACAAAGGGTTGGCTCGATATAAATATTTAGATTAATGAGAGTAATCATGGTTGTAATCCGGGTCTTAATATTCAAACAACTTCAATTCTTCTTTACTAATATAATGAAAATATTACTAAAGTAAGCCCTAGATCAAAAAGGACATTCTCTAAGAGCAGTAAAGAGACAGGTAGCTGTTTGCTGCTTTGGTTATTTTTGTCATCTTATTTTGGTTTTGTTTTTTTTTGGAAATCAGCGATTTTTTATTCTTCAAAATACTTCTGAAAATTAAAGCGTCATTGGGAGGTACATGTATATTCATATTGACAAACCATGATCTCAAAATTGCAAACCTTCTATCGTTAACCTTTTTTGACGGGCAAATAGTTTATATTTTTTCATAATTAGGTAATGTATTAGCAATTAGTGATGTTAATGACATAATTAGAAATGTACGTCTTACATGTAATTACTATTGCCAACGGATCCAAATTCGCTAAGCAAAAATGCAATACAGAATGTTTCTTTACTGTGATCGCAAATCTGCATTCAAGTGATTGTGAATATCCAATATATTGACCGATGCACAGCATGGAAAATATAAGGTATAATTCTTCGTTTTATCTGAAGTATTTATTGTATTTTATAAATTTGTTCTTGTTTTTGCCTGGCGTTCTGTTGGATTACATATAAGCTTTGAAAAAAATTATTATATTTCAATCTTCTAAAATGGATGACGTAATTGTCATGACAATGGAAATGACTATACAAATGAAGTTGGTTAGCACTAATGATTTAAGGATTTCTCAGGGAAAGATTAGAGTCATCACTCCGGTAGTTTGTCTATCGCCATCATGATCTGGTTGACCGGTACGAAATATCTATTTCAGAGATGACAGTGGATATCTTCCGACCATCATGAATACAAATCCGTTTCTATACCGGTTGTGACTAACACCGACTGTGACTATACACCTGCTTTGGCTACTGAGTAACACGACGGGTGCCACTAGTGGAGCAGGAGTTGCTTACCCTTCCGTAGCACCTGAACTCACCCTGGTTTTTGTAGGGTTCGTATTACTGCAGCTTTAGTCATCAGTGTACTGTTGTGTGTTCTATGTTTGTCTTTCGTTTTATTTTGTTGGCCATGGTCTTGTCTGTCTTCTGACATAACGATTTCTGTCTGCCCTTTGGTATCTTCTAATTCCTTTTCACAATCACCATAATTAAAAGAAAGAATATTGAATATATGCCAGAAAGACATGCTTACATACGTTTATAACAAATATTCAAAAGTCAAATTAAATATTTCCATTTCTAGCTATTCGCGTGTCCGAACTCCATTTCATCAAAATTTGGCGAAGATTTTTTTTGAAAAAATCATCCAGACGCATTTTTCAGTTTCTATTTGCAATGAAAACTTGTTTGTCAAGATTTCTCGGTCAACAAATTTTGCCACTCGTTTATTATTGCATTATTCTTTCGAATATCCTTTTGCTGGATTTAGCCTCCTTTTAATATTTTCATAGGTTTTGGATCTAATACTGCTGATGACAGGAAAGTCCTTGAAAGATGTACATATCATAATGAAATTTTCAAAATACAAAATTATAAATGTTGAGTTAATTTGGAGAATTTTAGTATGCTATATGTACCTTTCAAGAAGTAACCTCTCATCAGTAGCATTAGGACCAAAACGTAGGAAGTCCAAAATGCAAGTATAGCAAAAGAAGAACTCAAATCCAAACAAACCAAAATAAGACACCAAATCCGACGGCAGGGACAACTACTTAGTGCCATACTTTTTGAGGCCTTTCCGTATTTTCAGTGCTTAAGAATTTTAACAAATGCAGCAAATTGTTTGATAAATTTCATGTCAACAAATCTGACCTCTGGGCTGTTGAATACCTTCAGAGAAATGATCCACCAGCATTGATCCAGTCGTTTCAAAATACAAAATTTCTCATGTTTAATAAATATGGAAAACTTTAGTATGCTGAATTGAGACAACATAGGTAATCACGTATTTTTTCTATCTTTCAGTAATATTTTGTTTATTCTTAAGAGCCTTAAACTATTTTCCACTTCAAAAACAATTGTTTTCTTATTTTTCACTTCATATCGGACAATAAAGTTTCGAAAGTTAAGAAATGAACTACGAAACAGCGCCAAAATTACGCAAAAACAAAAACAACCAAAGCACGATAACATGTATCTTATGTCGACTTTCTGTACAAATACGTAGTTTGAAACATAATATATTCGTGTTACCATGTTTCACATGTAGTCAAAAAAGCAGACATTCAAGAATATTAGAAGGGCAAGGTTCGTTAAGACAAGTTTTTCGTGATGTTTCTGTGCACTCATATCTATTTAAAACAAAAATTTGTTAATTTGGACAGAAAATGTTACATTTTTGCTGAAACAGTCAAAATGTATCCTGTGTTTTGTCGTAATGACAAATATATAAATATAAGTTATGAATTATTTAATGACGTTTTCACGACATAATAGTTTTTAATTTAAGGATATGAATGCTAAATTCAAAGTCCCGGTTAACTGTGGACTTTAAACATAATTCTATATTTTGTTGATTCTAAAGAGCATAACGTTTATTTCACTAAGAAATCAATTTTTTGGAAAGTTTTTTCATATATAACACTTTAAATCGTATAACAAAGCTTTGAAAGTTTAGAAGTGACGAAACAGGTCCACAAAAATCTGTTAACAAACCAAACTACCGCAAACACACATGAACAAAATTAATCTGATATGAAAAACACATCTCGGATAGGTCAAGGAACGACACAACATTTTTATAAATGTGTTAATGATGAAATTTCATACCATTGACTTTTTCGCCTTAGTGTTATTACGTGTCATCGAGATATTTCTTTGGTTTCAGGACATATTATCGGAAAGTCACAAATACCATGGATCTCAATCTTTATAGCCGTAATTAATATTTAAACTTTCCTTAAACAACATAAAACATAAAAACATTTTATAAAACTATACATATTTTTCATTCTCTACAAATGGAAACTTTCCGTCAAAATAAAAATGTAAAGATATTGGGTAGATGTCAGAGAAACTGCTCTCCAACCACGAGAAAAACAGAGGAATTTACAAATCTAGAGGTCTCCACAAGGCCTTAAACAAGATTTGAATACCACTTTGTACAGATACATGAATCTTTTTGTGAAATCGGAAGATTATACAATTAAATTTCCAGTGTAGAATAACCATGTTACAGATCAAATATGAAGTGTTCAAAGAAAAAATATGAATTAGAAACAAACTGAAAGATAAAACGAAAACAAACAAATCAAAGGCTTGGAATCCACGAACTTCTTTACAAAACAGGAATGGAATCAGGTGCTCCGGGAGGTTAAAATCAATTAAATGAATATTTAATAAACTTCATTTAAATTCGCCATGATGACAATCATTTTTATGAATTATTGTGATATTTTTTTTTCGATAAAGGGGTCTACAACAGTGTTGCAAAAAATCTGCTGTATCAGAAAGGCGTTTCGTGGTAACATTTGAACTGATGACTGATGAAATCTTTATAAATTAAATATATGGAATTGTTGTTCAATCAAAATTTATATCCGGACATAAAATTACCCAAAAAAAATCATAAGGAAAAGCATTTTCACTTGAATACCTGAGTTATAAAGATAAAAAGTAAAATATTTTTATATCAATAAATATATTTAAAATTTTAAGAAAAATCTAGGTATTGATTGATTGATTGATCGATTACTTCGTAACGTCCTGCGGGCGTATGTGGTGTACTTTTACTTTTAGACTAAAACTGGAAAAAAATACGGGTTGGATAGTGTCGGAAAATTTAGCCATGTAACTGGCCGCCTACAGCCCACTACATACATGTTCATTATAAATAAGTACTAAAATCCAAACAAAATCGAAAAAGGAAGTCAATTGATTGTATCACATGTAGTTCTGCAAGGCGATCGCTTTTTCTATCTCTTTGATTAGTTATTAGTAAAACATGAAGTTTATATTTTCTTTGAATCATCGCAATTTTAAAAGTATTTGCAGTAATGAAAATCATAATTTTACACATTTTTGTCTTTTTCAAATGTTTTAAATGCACTTCGAAATGGAAGATTTACTAAGTCGACCACAATTATTTTTTTTATAAATGCTTAATTTTGAAAGTTATGACGGAGTGTTTCTCTCGTGCTGTGTGGCGGTCGTTAAAAGCTTGCTTCCCTTCGCTAATTTGTATTTGTATTTTTAATTTATTTTTTTTCAGTTAGCGGAAAGGTTTACAGTTTACATCTTTGAAATGTAACTTCTAAAATTCCCTGACTGTTATCTTTTTATTTGAACTATCAGCGTTCATTACACAGTGAACTGTAAATTTCATTACGTTAGAATGAGGGATAATTTTTGGCCCCTTGCGTGTCTGGTGTCGATAAACTCAGAAAAAACCCTTTTGCGTTTATAACAAGTATTAAAAGACATTTTTAATATTTGTTATAATCGAATGTAAGCTGTAGATCGTGTATTTCTGGGATATCAATTAAATATTTTTATGTAGTTTTGTCATGAGCTTTGTTGAGGTCGTAAAAATCTTCCAGGTGCTTGATTTGTATGGTCTATTTTCTGGTGTTGGAATGTTTGTTTAAAATACATGAAATATACAATTTACATCTTTCCAACATTGAATTTATTTAATCTTCCTGTTGCAATCTTTATATTTAGCTTATTGGCGTTCAATACGTCATAAACAGTAAATTAAATTTCGTCCATTAATGTAACCATTAATTCATAAAGTTTGACTGATCTTCCTGTTTTTGGCCCCTGGCGTATCTGATGACGGTAAATCGAGAAAACGGATGGAACGGTAAGTAAAACAACCAGTTTAGGAATTTCCAAAAATCCAAAATCAGTCAGTTTTATCATCACTTGTCTTGGAAAAATGTATTGTGAAGGAAACAAATTAAGACCCATTCCGTGCTGAGACCCATGGTGGTGATTCAGCATCAACCAATAAATTGGTTTTTTGTTCGCCTTATCCGTATTCATTCATCGGTCAGTAAATCACAGGAGAGGCCTAAATATTGTGAAGTGTGGGGAATGCCCTATTTATTCGCTACCACTATCCGCGTAAAACATGCAATATGTTTTCCCATGATTCAAATGT
This sequence comes from Geukensia granosissima, assembly GCA_032357055.1. Classification (NCBI taxonomy): domain Eukaryota; kingdom Metazoa; phylum Mollusca; class Bivalvia; order Mytilida; family Mytilidae; genus Geukensia; species Geukensia granosissima. The sequence goes on from JAULBM010038895.1 coordinate 5,751, forward strand.
TTATCTGTTAAACAAAGCTGTGTGATAAACCAGATGGTTCCAAGATCCGATATCTCAAACCTGACAGTGACTCCACATTAGTTCTTTAAGCCTTGTTGCTTGCAAGGTGGGAATCCTGGGCAAAATGTGGTAGAGACCCATCAAATGGCCGTTTCCGCATAGCTAAAAAGGAAGACGCGAAAGAAAACGAGGAGCTATACTAAAGGGTTCTAGTGGTTAGTCAAGGCAATATTGATTATATGGACAAAACGGCTTTAAAATATTGGTTTTTAATAATGTAATGTGGGCACATATACTCCATTTTCTTTATTTAAAACATGACACATACTCTAAACATGAAATAAAATAAACGTAAAAATTTGTACACTACTTTAAAGCGGGGAGGCACACATAGTTTGATTGATTGATTGATTGGTGCTTAACGTTCAGTGGCAAATATTTCATGCATATTTAGGACGAGAGCATATTAAAGATGAGTGATGATGAATGAAGCCTGCTTTGTACTAGACCGACACGCTGAGCCGGATTTTTAACGTGCTAGCTCACGAAAGCAAAAGTCGGAAGGAAGGCGAAAATAAAAATATTTACAGTTTCATGTCATGTGACGTTAACTTAGTGTGTTTTGCAGGTTTTGTTGATAAATTGAATAATGAATGATTTGTATTTTACAAGTAGATAATTATTATACTAATTGTTATATAAAATGCATTTGATACTGGCATGCATGTGGTTATTCTTTCTAAAAAATTAAGCTACATTAAGAACAATGAATTGAACTCGAAGATGCTAGTAGCAGTTTCAGACAAGAAACTTTTTATAAAACTTTCTATAACGTTCTTATTTATTTTAAAATGAGGCTATTGCAGTCATGTTGCATGTTAGATCCACTAAAAGATAACATAATTGGTTGATGACCATTTAAGAAATATTCATAATTAATAAAAACACAAGTTATATAACTGTGTATTACAGAAAGACTCTTAAGAAAACTTTTAAAGAGATCATTTACACCGCAAAACAATTCCATCGGCTAATATAAATATAGGAGATGTAGCATGATTGGCTAGGAGACAGCATTCCATAAAATGACAGTCAAATTTTAAACAATCAGCTTAGCAGATTTTTAAAAAACTTTTTTCGAAGTCTGGTCAATCATATTGTATTCTCTGCATTTCGAAATTCCAGGTAAACACAAAAAATACTAATTTGTAAAGGACAATCCAATGACGATTCTTATAATGAAAGTTCAATTTAGATAACAGTTTCTGTCCAAAAGACCATTGACCAAAATTGAAGTCATGTACTATATAAAGTCGAGTCAAATTAACAATTTTTGATGGGAGTTCACCTGAAACATTCATATAATGCAATAATGCAATTAAAGTTTCCTACAAGAAAATTGTTTGATTTTGATGGCCATGGCTTGTCTGTCTTCCGACTAAACGATTTCTGTCTGCCCCTTTAGTATCTTTCAATTCCTTTTCTTAATCTTATTTAATAAACTGAGTCAAGTTGTTGTAACCCTTTTAAATTCCCAAAATCTACAACTTAGACGACTACCCAAGTAATATTACGTAAAAAAACAATTGTTTACAAAACATGTCCGACACGTATTTTTTTTACCAAATTCCAAATATTTAAAAAAAGAATATGGAATATTTGCCAGAAAGACACAATCCACACCTTTGTACTGTACTGTATAATTACTCTTTAACCTGTTGCCTTAGTTAACAATCAATCAATCAATAGTTTACTAGTAGATTTACTTGGGGCACGAAACAAGTTCTTTAAACAATAGTGCCCTGCATTTCTCACTCTTATCAAATAGATTTTTGACAAAAAAGAAAAACAATAATTGTAAGTTGATAGTGCATTTTACATTTAACTAAATAGTCTTTGCAACTGAGTTGGTTTTTTAATCGTGGTAGGATATTTTCAGAGGAACATTCATATGATTGAAAGTTATGAGATAAATTTACTAATGTTGAATAAATATGGTGATTTTTTATATACTATAATATGTAAATTTCAAGGATTATAACTAGAACCAAAACATTGAAAATCCAAGACATAGTAAAAGAAGTACTAAAATCCAAACAAACCGAAAAAGGAAGCCAATCCAACGGTATTGAAAACTATACTACGTGCAATATTTTCAAAGCCTTTCCGCATTCTCAATGCTTTAGAATTTAAACAAATGCAGAAAATTTTTGTTTAGCATTGTTGGAAACATTTAATGTTAGTCAAGACATTCATTTAACAAAACGGCTTTTCAAAAAAGAAGTCTATTATTATAGCGTTCTATATGTTGAACCATGTCTTCACGGCTGTTTAACTTCCGATCCGTATCAAAATAAGAATTAAAGTGGAAAACCACACATTATCGTGTATGGTATAAATGAACCAGCTGAATAGTTTCTTCATTTTCAAAATGCATTATCTTCCCCCGGGCGGACGTAATGGAGCATTTCTGCTGTAATGCAAATAGTTGAGTTTAAATGACAGATAAAATAAGGCAAATCGGAATCACAACGCCATTCTGAATTTTCATTCTGCACAAAATTACAATATTGGTAGAAAAAACATAATCTGATAGAAAACTTTTTGACGAGAAGACTTAACCAAAATTCCCGTAGATTCCTAGGCAAAATAAGTGAAGCCGTGGAAACCAAGTTATACTCCCGAGCATGGGTCAAATCATTTATTCCACTCGGAACATTTCAACATGGCAATTGATAAGCGTCCTCCATCATGAGAAAAAAAACAATAGAGAAATAAAACTTTCCTGGCTGAAAGCTTAGTTTATATTTTCATACAATTTGGAACAAAATTGGCCAGTTTCATTCGAAAATGCTATTATAAAAATTTTCTGTTTGGTACTAAATACCTGAATAACTCAAAATTTGGTGACTATGTTGACAGCATCTACCCCATTGAACTTGAAATCAAAGATACTACAGAAACAGAAAGGTCTGCTTCTTACTTAGACTTACACCTAGAAATTGACATTAAGGGCGGGTTAAGAACAAACCTTTACGACAAGAGAGATGACTTTGATTTTCCGATTGTAATCTTTCCGTTCATGTCCAGCAACATTCCAGCCGCACCTGCATACAGAGTGTATATCTCTCAATTGAAACGCTGTACCAGGGAATGTGTTTCCTATTAGGATTGATAGAGGGTTGCAGCTGACTAGAAAGCTACTGAGCCAAGGATTTCTCAGGGACAGATTAGAGTCATCACTTCGGAAGTTTTTTGGTCGCCAGCCTGATTTGGTTGACCGGCACGAAAGATGACAATGGATATCTTCCGACTGTCATGAATACAAATCCGTTCTTATACCAGTTGTGACTTACATCGATTGTGACTATACACCGGATTGAATACTGAGTAACACGACGGCTGCCACTAGTGGAGCAGGAAATGCTTACCCTTCCGGAGCACCCGAACTCACCCTGGTTTTTGAAGGTTTCGTGTTACTCCATCTTTAGTTTTCAGTGTAGTGTTGTGTGTTCTGTTTGTCTTTCGTTTCATTTTGTTGACCATTATCTTGTCTGTCGTCCAAATTAACCATTTCTGTCTGCCCCTTTGGTATCTTCGAATTCTTTTTACTACCACTTGGTCGATGTCTCTGCTGGTGCACAATTAGTCCTCGAGGTCATCAACCGCTCATTAGTATAACTAAGCATGAAACTTAGAAGATCAGAAAGGATACTGGCTCGGACGTCTCCTAGTAAAAAAAAGGTCCGGACCAGACGACATCACGGACACGGTGCCGTCTGTAAATTCAGGTGTCCCTTTACCACCTAACACGACTTCCACCCATATTACGACTACTAACTCGAAATAACTACTGGGCACCGGAGCGGTCTCCAGGTCTCGATCCACAGAGCTGACACAGCGCGAACCATAGGTGGCGGATAGGGTAGGCCCTCTCGTTGGTGGGTTGAGAGGTTATAATACGGAAAGCCTGGCCGAGGACCATAGTGCATGACGTGTTTGGAGAGTGCTACGATCCTTGCACGTAAAAGACCCCTGTTGTAGTTTTCGAAAAAGAGTAGGTTTATGCCGCTACAAAAGGCTAAATTTTATATGTCCCTACCCAACACTCCTTTTTTCCAGCGTCTTTCAAAAACCGTTGTGCGCAGTCAAATACCGTTGCCCTGTTGTGTACCCATCCCACCCCTTTTTGATATTGATAATGTTGAACTTGTTCTTGTCCTGAATATGCATGAAATATTTGCCACTGGACGTTAAGCAACCAGCAATAAATCAGTCAATCGATACTAACTAATTCAGATCATCAACTTGATTAACAAACCCGCCAATGTTCAGTTTTACTTCATGATATTTTTTAATACAACGACACCGAAAAACACTGCAGGATTTCCAAATGTAATGACTAAAGATGCAAAACATGTAATATTTTGATCACAGATGACCAATTTACCAGCAATTTAACCAAAAAAAAAAAAAACCATACCATACGATGATCTGAATTGCAAATCAGGAGATCTTGTCTCTGATTAGAATGTTATATTTGTGGATTTGTGGATTTGTTTACGTCGGTGAAACGAAAGGAGAGTTACATGAATAAACATATATATGACATCAATGGCCATTCGGATGCCATTGTTCATCAAAATTTTAACCTGCCTGACCATTCTATTCTTTCCATGCGAGTTCGTATCATCGAAAAGGTCTTCCATTGGACTAACAATCCCAACCATCTCTTCGTAGAGAAAAGGAAACCTACGGGATTAAAGAACTGGGTATGAAAACACCCTATGGTTGCAATGACAAAATTGATGGTATAGGTATTTTATCAAGCCCTCAATAAAGTTCTATGAATGGGATGCACATCTTCAACTCTGCATCCAGACGCAGACGTAGCCACGGTCATCGTCATAACACGCATCCCTCACCTAATGACGTGTCCCTAATTGCCCCGAGGGCGGCCGGGGTATAGAAATAGGCCGTTCGGTTTCTCCGCCTGCAGGTAGAACTCGTGCTTAAGAAGCGTCCGTTAGTTCGAGCGGGATGTATAACTACTCGAACTCCCCTTCTCAAAGGTTGTGCCGGGGAAAGAATAGGCA
>JAULBM010038906.1:0-10845 GCA_032357055.1 Geukensia granosissima
GTAAAAAAATATAAAACCGGGTCAACTTAATATCCGTAAAGGATATCGTCACAGCATTATTAAAACTTTAAATATGGTTTTTATTGGTACTAATATTGACATTCTTGTTAATATATTAATACGGAACTTAACAATTAATATTTGTTATAACATTTCGATTCCAGTCTATTCTATGTTATCTGAATTTGTTATGGTGAATATTGTCTTTTAAAATATATAAATAGGATATGTGGCATTATTGTCCATGAGCCTTCTACAGGTTCCATTACGGCCTTCAATAATAAACCAGAGTACATACCATAACAGAAGCTGTAAAAGGTCACAAAATACAAAAAGTGAAACTATACATAAAACACGACAATCGACCTAATTTATTGAAAAAAGTGGTGAACAAATACATGTAACAAGAAATGACTAATCAAACACTGACAACCACTGGATTATAGGTCAAAATAGATACCATATTTATAAGGTGAGCCGAAGGCGTACCTTCTGAATATAGTTTTTTTTCAAACAATATTCGCCATTACATTTATTCTTGACATTTTATCCGTATTGGTGAACGGCTACAGTATTGGTGAAAGGCTACAAAAACAAGCTGATTAAGTTAAACTTCGTGTACTGAAATATGAAATTCTGTTCATTAAAAGAAATAAAAACTAAAAAAAAGTCAGTTCTAGCCAAAAGGTGAAACTTTGCCTAAAGTAATATAACTGCACTAGTCCATTTCTGTTTTGATATATTTTGTGTTCACTTAACAAGTTGGTAACATATCAAGGGCAAACGTAAATGGTTTTTCCAAAATTGAGAACAAATGCTAAAACATTTCGCGCTAAACTTAGTTTGGACATAGTATAGTTTTGTAAAGATATCACGAGGTAGTCAAACTTGATTGCCGATTGGTTGGAGCTCTGTAAGCATTTGCATTTGCACTATCCCATGTTTTCTTTGCGTCTAGTGATATTTTAGACTACACAGCATGAATTATCTTTTACTTTTTTAACTTCTTGCTAAACCTCTAAGGCAATGTTCGCAATATATCGTAAAGATATAGCATGGTTTTTGTATTTTTTATTATTCGTGACACAACCGCCCAATTTACAAAAATTACAATTCAATTTTGAAACGCCAATCTACAATCAAATGGATAGTCTATAGATAATATATGGTGTTTGTTGTAAACATCAGAGCCTGCTGATGTGATATGCACTTTTAAATATATTGTACATTTCTTAATACATAAATAAAAAAGAAACCTGTTTAATTTTCGCTTTTCGCATTAGCGAAGGTTTTGAAATGCTGCTCTTTAATAAATCTAAAGAATGTATGTTATTTCTGTACTCGATCATTACTCTTAACACCGGTTAAGATTTGACAGATTAATATAATTCTATGTTTAAAATCAATTTTCTGAGGTTTTTTTATGGAAAGGGGGGGGGGTTAGAAATCCGGAATACTCTTTCCATATCCGACAATGTGTTGCAATGGTCGTATTCGAACCGAACCTAACTTTCTTCATACAGGTATAAATATTGTATGCATGTTATTAGCTTTAAAACAGTATAAGGTACAAAGTTAATAGTCATCTTCAGAATCTCAATACATCAAGTCACTGTGTTTTTGACTGGATGATAATAGCTATTTTCTTATACAAATAATTTTGTCAGTCTATTACTGTATAGTTTAAAGCTTACATTTTTCAGTTTCTTCTCTGTTGTAGAGCATAGCTTTAGACATTGTTTAAAATTAAGGATTCATTCCAAAATGGAGTATACTGGCACCAAATAGTTTTTTTCTAGGCGGATGAATTACTCCAATATATAATTACATGCTCTTGCTAGGGTATGAATCGTCAAAAATAGTTCCATTGTATGTACATGTAAACAGAAGTGTTTGCGTAAAGGAGAGAACAAAATTTCAATCTTTGGTTTAATATTAGACCAGTTAAACGTTAAAAGAAGTATGAAATATAATTTATTTTTAAAATAAACGTTTTAGGGTAAAGTTAGCGATTATATATGTTCAGCAGTGATCCGAAACGTTCTAACGAAGTGATATGTGCTTCGTCGGTATCAATTCCGTGAATAAATGTTGAAAACTTGCATAAAAAACCATCTAAACGTCTTACACTTAAAACACAGAAAACATTCAAATCGACCTCTTCAATTGACATAGTAGATAACATATAATGAATTTTTAAAACATTTTGGTATTCATTTGATCATATTATCAATATTTTGAATTCAGAAGACCGTCGTTTAAGGTTTTTTATACACCTACTGTATTTTTTCTTGTAAAGCTTGTAAAGCTTCCAATATCAACTTTTTTGGCAAATATCAATGGAAATGTTACGCTCAATACATTCAAATGTTTATAAAAAAATGTAGAAATCTATAATTTTATTGTATATTTAAAAAACAATTGAGAGACATTAATGTTGAAGTATGAATTTGCAAAAAGGAGGGTATCACCATAAATCGGATAAATAACGGAAATGTGACCAGATGAAGTTTTTAAGAAAACTATAAAATGTTAAAATAAACCCCTTCTTCAATTTCAGCGCAAGTTTGACCATATAGTATGCCGGTATATTAAATTTCTTAATAAGACGTCTTTTTTCGGGTTCAGACACTCTACTAAAAGGAAAACTTGGTTTCCCGATCGGTTGCTTTTGGGTTTTGAACAAGCAGACATGCAATTGCGAGTAATCGGCGAAGTCGATACTTTTTTCTGTCATTTAAAAAGTTATAATTGTATTTGTTGTTTGTTTTCAGTATCGATCTCAGGTAATAAATCTATTTCAACCTATTTTTATCGTGTGTTTTCATTTCTGTTTGTCACACCACTGTCCTAGGATAGGAGAATACTTTATGTGCCTGTCCCAAGCCAGGTACCTGTAGTCAAGTGGTTGTCGTTGTTTACTGTTTATATTGTTATTCGTTCACCATTTTTATAAAAAATAAATTACGTCGATTGTCGTGTTTTATAAAGAAATAGTTGTAGGCACAGCCTATCGGTGAAGCGGAGTCAGTCCAGATAATCACATCCGGAAGGGTAAACAGATAAACAGTTCCGGCCTCTTTGGAAACACCAGCCGCATTGTTCATATATTTTGTCATGGTTTCATTATATCTCACCCTCCAGGCAGAGAAAGCGAACAGCTTGTTTCTGGATTATTCTGCAACTTCGTAGGAAAAGATTCATTTTCATCTTTGAAACGGATATTTCATATTGGCCGACAAGAATGCGGTGTCGACCGTAAAATTTCAGGAGTAATGACTGTAACCAAGGAGCAACATATCACTGTCTGAGCAGTTTCTGTGTCATCGACTCGGCTCTATTCAGACAATCGTTGTATTGGGCGCATGCTCTTGAAAAACGTATGAACTGGAAGATGCATACGCCATACGCAGAGGCGGCAGCTGGATTGTCACTGCCAATGAACGGGAATTTGACTTTTGGAAATTTGAAGTCATGACCTGATTCGAAATGAAGATCAAGTACAAGGCAGACTTGCTCAAATTTCAAGCTCATTTGGATAGATGAGGTGAAGGTAATCACCGAATCGTTCTTTTTGAGAAAAACATCATCTATGTAATTGAAGCTGAAATTAAAGGTTTTAAGAGTTTATTGTGAAAAGAAATATATCAGCTTAATTGGTGGTGCACCCCAACTCTGTCGATGGTAAAAAGTATTGGAAAACATATACAGTATACGCTTCGTTCGCAGTGTAATTAAGGCATTTCATTCTTTGTTTTCCATTTTTGTCTACAATCTGTTTGAAAAAAAAGGAACTGCAAGGCACTATTTTTGAAGAACTCGTTTCTGCCCCTCGGAAATCAAGTGAACTAAATTATGCAGTACACAATCCAGAAAAGATGTGGATTGTTTCTTTCTGGCATATATTCCATATTCTTTCATTAAAATATTCATACGGAGTTTTTCTCTTGTGCTGTGTGGAGGTCGTAAAAAGCTTCCCCGTGCTTGAGTTGTATGCTCTTATTTATCTTTGGGTACTTGAATGTATGTGAGAAGGATACCGTTTACATCTTTCCAACATTGTTAATTCTTATATTTTGAGTCTAACCACAAAATAACTCTTACACAGTAGGCTACCTACGCGTAATTCCTGTTTTCCATTATTTGGTCCCGAGCGTACCTCATGAAGGTAAATCCAGAAAAGCGTTTCGTTCGCAGTGTTATTAAGGTTTTTCATTCGCTGTTTTTTTTTCATTTTGTCTACAATATGTTTGAGAAAAGTAAGGCACTATTTGTTTTAAAGAAATTGTTTCGCTCTACGGAAATCTAGTGAACTAAAGGCAACATCTTAACGAGAAATTATGCAATACACATTCCAGAAAATGTGTGGATTGTTTCTTTCTGATATGTAATTCATATTTTTTCTTTTAAAAACAAGCAATGTATATTTTTTATAAATACAACTTAAAAAGGTTTGCCAGACTTTAAATATTTGTAGCGTTTTGTTCGTACCGCTACTAACAGAACTCGACTAGAGAGAATGAAGATTGAAACAACAACCTCAGAATTCGACTTCAGTGAGCGAAACTAATCATGACTTGTGGTTAGAAATATATGACCTGAGTCCGCTGACGAACAACAACAAAAAAAAAAGCAATTGCACAGATTATTTCAACAGCCCTTATTACAATGTATTACGGCAATTATAACCAATTCGTCTTTTACAAAATAAGTAATCAGATAAACAATACTATAGTAATAACATTAATAACAATATCTACATTAAATTAATTGCGAAATAAACTTAATTATGTTTATAAAGAAATAGTTGTAGGCACAGCCTATCGGTGAAGCGGAGTCAGTCCAGATAATCATAACGCCTGCTGAGGGTTTTTTTTTATTATTTTGATTTTTATAGATCCCTCATTGACTTCACGTCGGTAAAGCTTTCATTACATATACAATTATTTCCATTCTAAAGCAATTGTGATTTCAAAGCTGCAAAATAGCTTCAAGAAATTCCGCGAAACGTTGTGAACATTTTTCGCTTTATTTTTTACGTCATAAACAGCATGACATCATTAAATCCCAATATGATCACATCGGCCATTTCCGTCATAAATCCGGTATTATTTCCGAAGAATGACGGAAATATACGAGCGTGTTCCAATATTAATCTCAGTTTGCACCAGGGGTTAAAAGGTCAATTCCCCATGCTGGATTGTTTCCGCTTACGGTTTAAACCAAGAAAATACAGATGAACGGCCAGTGGGGAAAACACGGATTAAAAGGTTAGAAAAAACACTTGGATAACCCACCCGACGTACGATTACGAAAGATTAGAAAAACACTTGGATATCCCACCCGACATACCATTTAAGTGAAGCTCCGCTTCACTTATTAATATATATATTTTTATAAATACTGATTGTACTCACATTGCCCATCAACAACATAGACACAAAAGTAACTAACAAGGAAAATAAATACAATTTTGTTCGGAATTGCAGTTTGAATCATGTTGGCTTCCGTTAGTCTGCAAAAAAAATTTCAAGATTTTAAATAATTCGAATTGTTCAGAATTCTAAAAATATCTAAAAAATTAATTAACCTTAAATTAACCCAATTTTATCAAATCAATAATTCACACACATTTAATAAGCATTGGTGTCAATTAAATTTAAGTTAAAGAGACGTTGTTTTATTCTTTATTCTCCATCGAAATATTTGGTGGTTCGTAAGGCAAAAATCTTCAATATCCATCAACAATTCCTGATAGAGATTGGTCAATTGTACCTTCTCATAGTACTGTTAACATGTTGGTTGTTTACTGATTTGTCCACCAGATGTGTGTGCTAAATATTGATATATTATACCATATATTATAACGTTAATAAAAGCTTTAACCTTTACTCGTTTTTTTCAAACACATTCACAAATGGATGTTTAAAATATTTTTACTTAATTTTAATTCATGTTCATGTCAAGTCATCCATCATTAGATACCCGGTACAGTTTTGTTTACTCTAAAAAAAATTTGAACTTTGTGGTTTTTTTCAATTTGATTTGTTGAATTTTTGTTTTTGTTTTCTGTTAGTTTTTTTCTATTTTTTGCTCTTGCGTTAATTGCCCGTAACATAAAATTACCATTATAAATTGACAAACGATAATCTAAATTGGCAATTTTCATAAAATCATTGAAGTTTACCCAGAAACGTTAATATAAGCATAATATATCCAATTGTCCGGCTTTCTATAAGAATAAACAATTTGCGATCATTTATATATATCTTAAAAATAGTCAAGATTCTGAAGTTGAAATGAAAATTTGAAAATAAAATTTAATGACAATTTACGTTTTTGTGACCTTCAATTAAAATGTGAATTGTGCGGTTGGAAAAAATGAATTTCGAAAGAAAGACATGTTCTCCTGATTAATCAAAATGGCTCCATGTGAAAGAAAAAATGTCCATAGAAATTTGCATCTTCCCATAGTGTTTTCTTTTTCCCATTAATTTTGAAATTACAAAAAGTAAATTGTTCACAAATGTGTCCCATACAAAGTCGAACAATCCGATATGTATTTTGTTGATATGGCATTTCGATTAAAACTTAAAAGTTTGCATTTAGATTTGATTTACACATTTTGTCAGACTGAATTCTTATATTATTTTTTTCTAATTTTTTCAATGCCAATGGACATATAAATAATATTAAAAATAAATATTGATATCATAATGTACTTACACAAGAACTGGCAGCAATGTAACTGTCGGCTGGCCACGCTGCGAGGCCTTCTATATTGACTGGTGTTTCCTGTTTCATTTCCGAATGTCCCGGACGGATTTGCCAAAGTTTGGTGAACTAATGGGGATTCCCCATATAATCTTTCGCGCTGATACCATCACTTTTAAACTACAGGTGTTTCCCTTTGGCGACCATATAATTGTATAACAAACAAAAACATTTCAAAAGGGGGATGTGATTTTCCAGATAAAGTACAGTGTCTCAAAAAGAAGTACTTCTGCGACAAATTTAGCATTTAATGGTTTGTCAATATTTCTTTTAACAAAACGAAAACCTGTATTTGGTTAAACATTAAAGACCTCCAAGACAATCGATACAGAAGTGTTTCAATTTTGTTCTGATTTAGTAGGCGTGTTATTTTAAAAAATAAAAAATGGTGTACTATACAAATTGCAGCAACTTGTTTTGCAAGTTATAACGACAAGATATGATATACTGTACTGTAAATGAAAAGAGGAATTCGAAATCATATGCAAAAATCTATTCAATTATAAAATTCTTATTTATTTGAGCAAACGTTTTGACCTCCGTATTCAACAGTAACTTATTTTTTTTCAAAACTACTCGATGATCTTTTATAACTCTCATTAATTGAAACATTAAAATTTATTTGAAAAGTCAATCATGAACGCCTTTTTTCTTTAGTGTTATTAGTGAACAAATCAAGTAAAATGTTAACAACACTTACAGAACACCTATATCGTTTTTTTTCTGGTTTATATCGTTGTTGTCTTGTTTTCATTTTGTTCGTCTATCGAATTTACGGTGCAAATTTATTTTGCTTACTCTGTTAGTAAAACAAATCATTACAACAATCAAGACAGATATGTTTCAATTTGAGTCAAATAATTGTAAGCGTATTTCTCGAATACAAAAGCAATTAGCTTTGTTGTTTTCTGCTTATCTTGTTTTTCAAATGATTATAAATGCTTTCAAAATTTGAAAATCATGCTTTTTAAGACTAGAAAGCAAACAAAAAAATCTCGGGTCTACTGACCGTAGTAAATCAACGCGTCATATAATGAGTTGTGTGTTTATTGAAAGTTTTAACATTCAATTGGTTGGAAAAGTCAAGATTTTATGATGCAGTTTTCAATTTTTTAAGTAAGAGGAAAGTCTAGAAAATTAGAAAACAATAAAGTGTATAATATCGGTAAAACATTTTGGAGCAAAACTATCAAGATATTAGCTTAGGCCAATTGGTCATATAGGCAAAATTAACCTATTTCCAATTGTGTCATAGTTATCTCCCTTGATTTACAACTACGGCTATGCTAGCATTACAGTATATGGGAATTTTCATTAATTATCAAACTTTGTACCTGTACACCTAATTAAACCATACCAATTAGTGACAGGATGTGAAATTACCCTCAGTAGTTATTTTATTAATCAAATGCATAGGTAAAATTGTTTATTTTGGGCAATAAACAAAAGGATTAGTTGTATTCCCATTTGATCTAATAGAGCTGATAGAAGTAGTTTTAAATCAAGGGAAGTAATTTAGAGTGAATTGGAAAATGGTCAATTAGAATACAATTAGACAACAGTTTAAAGATTATAGCTTAAGGGAAAATAGTTTGCATAACAAATATATCTAAATAACTTGATGGCATAAGTAAAAAAAATGACAAATATTTAAGAAATGTTAAGTTACATCACATAAAGAAATAGATAATTGTTGAAATCCTAAAAGTCTCTATATTATCTGTTCAAATTTTTGTCAGGACATTTTTATTAATGATGTATAACTTATATCAACCCCAGCTAAAGATTCCTGTGAATAAGGAAGACATTTTCAATGACACTTCCTTTAACGTGATTCTTAATTCACTGTAAGTGTTCCATTTTAAGATTTAATCGTTTTTATCACAGCGTCTAATTTAGGAAGTCAAATCAACGGGTTTCTCTCTGACAAAAATATATGCAACTTTTAACAAAATAAAAAACAAAAATGTGGTTTGTTTTGTTCAAACAAATAATTATTGATATGATAAAACTTTTTTAAACAAATCAATAATTGTTTGAATTGAACACTTAAATTCATTTTTACTTTAAAAATTATTGCATATTTATAAAAAATAAAAAATGATTGTCAACAAGACAGCCATCCTACAAATGAATGACAGTCGGATTTAAACTACTAGAGACCCAACTACTGCCTTCAATAATCAATCGGACTCCATACCTTGATGGAGGCAGTATAAGGTCAAAAATATAAAAAGATGTAAAACTATTCATAAAACAAGACGATCTAACTAATCTATTGATAAATGGTAAAGAAATAACAAAAATGACTTATTTAACGACGACAACCACTGGACTACAGGTTCTGGCTTAAAATATTCACATTAGGTATGTGCCGGGTTTAAACGGCAATCAACTTTACCCCGATCTTGGGACAATGGTAAACAAAAACAGCAATACATACACACTATAAAAATCAGTAGAAATGGATTCAACACTTGAGATCGATACTGAAAATCAACAAAAAATGACTTGAAGCTAATACATGATACAACAAAAGTGTCAACTTCGAATGAGTATTCGCAGTTGATGTTTGCTAGTTCAAATCCAAACGAAAACAGTCAGGAAACCAAGTTTTTCTTTACTACTGTGGCAATTAAAGCACATCAAATTGGATTTCGTGCACAATATCATTAGTTGGGTTGTTCAAATGCCAATAAAATATATAGAAAAGAAGTAAAAAATGTTATAACAAAGATAAACTGTTTTTTTCGCATTGAGTCATTAACAAGAAAGTCAATAATAGTACCAATAAAAACAATACTTAAAGATTTAATAATAATACTGTGAAACCATGCCTTACGGATAAGTTTATTAAGATGAGTTCTAAGACAATCCGGCTTTTGTTTAATGTCAGAGCTTTATTCACCGCGTTTCAGAAGATCATTACAAGTACATCCAAATTTGGATATCAAATCTTTATATATATGAAAAAAATTAGTAAATGGTTTTATTTGTTTGCGGTAACGTCGAGGAAGTGAACAAACTGGGAATGAGAAATCGTCCCTGGTGTTGGAAATTTTGGTGGGAATTTAACCTTGAGAAATATACATATCTAGGTCCAGAAATGGTCTTTTAAGGCTATTGCTACTGGCGTTATCTCAGTTTTATCCCGGTGGGGAATTTGTAGAAATCGGAATCTTTAACGGAAAAGATTTCATCAAGGTAGCGGTAGGTGTTGTTACATTTGTCTTTCAAATACGATCTAGTATGTTTCTTGTGAAGTTTGTCTATCACCGTACTTTTGAAAGCCTTCCTTGACTGTCGACAGAATAGTAGGCTTGGTGGAGCACCTAGATGAACTTGCTATATATGTTTCTTTAATGGACACTTGTGTGGTTTTGTTATCTAGATTAAACATGCCTGGTCCGACTCATCTTCCTTGGCGTCAATGCCAAATGTAAACAGAACCAACCTGCGGTTAACGAGGATCTCTGTTTTAGAAAGTGTAGTAGGTGTAATGTTGGGTTTCCCGATGTGCCGTTGATGCCAGGCTTTTTTATCAAGCAATCAAGATAGGGGTTTTTAACTCTGAGATAAAACGCGAAGGGTTTTAGTGGTTTACCCAACAAACACATGGTTTACTATTTGACTCTCTGCTGAGTGCAAGGCTGAACGGTTGAAGAGTTAAATATTTCCTTTTTAAGAACTCCCATGACCATATTATTGGCGGCTTTATCAGTCGGTACAAAAACGAACCGAGTTCCGAGTCTTTAAAGTGTATTTTTAATTCTTACGGCGGGTTAGATACAAAAATGTCTGGAGATAAAGAGTGCGGTGATATCATTCAACGGCACAGGTTTTACGTAATTTCATGAATAATGAGGCCAATGGGGGAAAATCTTGAAGAATCCCATTCTACGATTCAATTTTCAATCAAAATGGGAATAAATACCATCGTTAATGAATGGTTACTATGAAGTATATATCAAGGATGAGTTCTTCAATGGACAACTGGGCACCGGAGCGGTCTCCAGGGCTCAACCCACAGAGCGAACCCAGCGCGAACCCCATATGGCGGATAGGGGGTTG
>JAULBM010038917.1:0-10845 GCA_032357055.1 Geukensia granosissima
CAAAATGAGGTGCAATTTAGCCGTGTGTCTGGGTGGTTGATTAAAATCAAAAATTGACATACAAAGTCACTGCTCTACTACAAAAACCAGGGTGAGTTACATCCAGAAATTTCAAGTACAAGAAGCTTTTGTAGCACTTCACTATTCATGCTATTGGTGTTCTAATATAATGGAATAAATTTTACATTCACGAGAAACCTTTCAAGTTCAGTTTTATCTCATCGTCTAGTTATATTACTACTACTAATCTTTATATCCTGGCTAAAACATATATTGCAGTTTATGATGTTTTTTTTTTTGGCTTTTATTCAATGAAAACCTTTTAAAAATTTTCTGAAAATTTAAATGAATATATATGTTTGACAGGTGGTTCACAATTCATTAGGTCATTGTTTAATTAGTTTATTGCTTTTGATTAAGTAAAGTGTTAACCTGAAAGGAAATCGTGATCACAAAATCGAAACACGTGAGTTGATCCAAGTACAGCATTGTGACTTTAATTGTTGTTCTTTGTGAATTATATAGTATTATAAAAATGGGAGATGTGGCATGATTATCCATGAGACAGCCACCCACTAAAAGGCAGTAGAATTAAACTTCTACAGGTCCCGCGTTTGCTTTGTATAGCTTCAATAAATTAAAAGTTGTAGTATACTTAAGCTCCACCTCCTTAAAAGGTATGGCATTTACAAAATAGGCGACTTCAAAGAAATTAGCGTCACATCATATACAGTCTTAGAACAGGGCATACCTCCTATATTTCAGGTAGGTCATTCTTAGAAAGTGACATACAAATTACCTTTTTTCTGAAAATACTAAATTGTTATTCCAACAAAAACATAAAGAAATTCTAAAAATTTCTATGTCGCTTACTAGATCGTTTTCATTAAACGATACATACTGCATCGAGGTGTTCCGGAGGGTTTCGGTGCAGGAACGATCTCAAAAGATTTTGTATTCAGAAAAATAAATAACAAATATCTTGTTTCTGTATACAAAAATCTAACAATCTCAGCAAAAATGACTAAAATATCAACTGTCTTTTGGAATTTATTGACAAAAAGCAATAAATTGAAACACCAATAAACGTTTTTGAGAATATAGATTTTGATAAAGTACTTTACTGGAAATGAGCACATTGACTATCGTTGCGCCACTAAAAACACTGCTTCTTAAATGTTTAAAAAATTGACAAAATATAACCAAAAGATTCAATTTGTGTTGTGGACAATCATCTCTTAATGTGGTTTAAACTATCAAAAAGGCTATGCTTTGCCTAAATAAAAAATAACATCGTTCTAGATAGATTCAAGCCCTCTGGGGCTTGAAAAAAAAATCATCAAAATCAAGTTGGATTCCGTTGATTTTGCAAACAATATTATTTACAATGTACTCCATTATGAAAACGTTCAATCGAATAATATTAGAATATTTTAGTGACAAATCTACTCCATTAGGTTCAGTCCCTGAAACGTGAAAGATTCCTAAAAACAAGCTGACTATTCATACGTTGCATGCACACGATTTACACGAAACACAAACATAATTTGCAAAGTTCAAAAAACCCATGCTTCAATATGCAGAATGAGCGAATACGATTTACACGTTACATCACTGGAACCATTTACGTTTCAGGCACTTTATTTACACTAAGCCTGTTACATCCAGAAATTTCAAGTACAAGAAGCTTTTGTAGCACTTCACTATTGGTGTTCTAATATTTAAACCTCTCGAATGTTTTTCCTCGTTGTTCCAGTTTAACTATAGTCCTTAAAGGCACACAAATACCGATGACCTCAGCATTGAATGATAAACTAAGACCAAGGCTTTTATAGGCCAAAAAATTCCCCTTGCTACCCTGGTGTTTGATAGTATAAATAGAAGTTATTAAAAGAAGGTTTTTCAAAATAAACTATTGAAAATATCATAGAGTTATTTATGGTTAAGGGGTGGGGATTTGAGCAGTTTTTTTTCAGAAAATTTGTGATTTTTTAAAATCATGGAGCAGTCCATGGGAATTGTCATGAACATGGTCGTATCATGCCGATTTGGAATATATATGGTTAAGAGATGGGTATTTGAATGGTTTTTGAGATAAATTGTAATTCCGAGAAATTGGAGGGTGTGGTTGATCCCTTGAGATGCCCATTAAACTTGACTTTTCTTGACGACTTAAATTATATACACTCCAAAAAAAGTTAAACGCCACCTTATTTATTTTGTAAATATCTTTTTTTTAATTTATATTTATAACGTGTGGTTTTGCGACCACATATTTGTCAACATAAACTTCATTTTGACATGCAATACGTCAACCATCGATTATTTTGTGTTGTGTAAAAACCGGTTTTCAGTTAGTGTGATACGGTTGAAGATCGCCCGCGATCAAATAAGCCACGAAAACTACCCTAAGAGAGGATAGGCTTATATCCTGTCGTGCCAGGAGGGATAATTTTACCATGGCTGGTCGTATACGTGCTGGTTTGCCTTTCGGGGGTCATTTGTCTGTTCGGACTGTAATCAGGCGACTCAGTACTCAACATTTGCGTGCTAGGAGACCCGTACAACGACCGGAGCTGACAGCACGAGCATCGGATAGCTCACTTGATTTGGTCACGTGACCATCTCCAGTAGAATATACTAAACTGGAGACGTATTAATTTGGTCCGACGAGAGTCGGTTCCTCTTGCGTTTTGTGGATGTTCATGTTCGGGTCTGGCGTTGATTACCGTGATAACGTGCATGACGCGCATGTGGTGCCACATTTCGACAACCACCGACTGGCCGACAGACCCATCTTCATGTACAATAATGCAAGGCCATACAGGTTTCGGTTAGTACGAGCATTTTTACAGCAGGAGGGGATTGATACCTTCGAGTTGCCTGCCATGTCCCCGGTCATGAACCAAACTGAACACGTTTGGGATTTTCTTGGTCGGAAATTGAACCACCGCAATATTGCCTAATTGACCAACGCATTAGTAAAGGAATAGCGGAGTTTTCCACAAGACCGGCTTTGTCGCCTGGTTCTTGGAATAAGGAGGAGGGTACTGGAACTTGAGAGAAATCGTGGTGGTTATACGCGTTATTAATTAAATTTGTGTGACAAAGCTGCCCTATATGTTCATTTAAAAGTTCAAAAATTCCTATGACTTATACGGTTTCTTAAATTGTAAAAGACTGATTTCTCGATAAAACTTTTTTCGGCATTCTGAAGTAGTCTTTTTTGTTTAAGAATTCACCAATCAAACGACTTGCTAATTCACTGAAATTCTAATCTACAGTTTAGCCTGTACACTAATACATAAAAGTGCCTTAGTATAAATTTTATTCTATTTCAATTTTTTAGGTGTAAAATGAAAATTATTACTATAAAAAATGAACGGAAGCGCTAATCTTTTGTCGGAGTCTATATATAGTTTAAGGTGGGAATCTAATAAGTTATTGAGATATTGTGATTTTCAAAATAAGGGGGGCGGGTCAAGCCCTGGGGGTGCCAATAAACTTAGCTTTAGATATTTATATTTTATATGTTTTATTGGTTGGGATCTAAACTGGCGTTGACATATTTACAATGATGTGAAAATGTACCATTGGCTACTGTGTATCCCGACACCTGGGAAATAATCAAAATTCCGAAATCTTTTGGCACAGTCTACATCTAAAGTACAATAACTGAGCCACGTTTTAGTTCCATACTCCATATAACCTCAGATGAGTTGCCTGATAAAGATGTATGTACCCGTGTATCTCCACCCCGGGGGCATAACCGAAACCTGAGGTACAATCTAAATCTCAAGGGCAGTTATTGAACTAAGATTCAGATGGATACTCCTAATAACCTAGCAGGACAAAGGAAACATGTACCCTAAGACTACCTCTATAGCCCAGCCCCTGGGTGGGGGTGTTATCAAAATTCCCAAACCTTTGGCACAGTCCCCGTACATATTGTAATCAGTGTTCCAAATTTCATCTTCCTACGTCTGATGGTCCCTCATATTATCTTTGACATTGACGGCATTAATACGTACGTACATACGACGAACAGAAAACATGATCCCCGCTAGCGCGGCGATAATAAACCGGAACCAGAACTTCAGACATTTAATGGACTACATGGAGGAATATGCCAGACCTAGGGCTCATCTTGCAAATTCAATAGGTTAAAATCTCTCTCCTGTTAAACTGTTGGCATTTGCACAAGCGATGTTTTCTTTGATTTCTAATGATATTTAACTCTTAATCCGATTGAAAGTGTTTATATTGATACCGTAGTAAAGGATAACTCTGTTCCCTGATTGGTTGCTTTTGGGTTTTTTACTATCAGACAGCAAGTACCTGTAGAAGTTAAAATTTGGCTGTCATTTGATGGATGGCTCTCTCATGGACAATCATGGAACATCTCATTCTTTTATACTTATGTTTCGAAGATGATTTTCTATTGTTTTTACAGTTCGTCTGTAACAACTTTTGTCTTCTTTGATTCCCCCTTTAGCTGCTTGTTTTAGGAGAGTTGGGATCTCAATATTCCTACTTCCCCTGCCTGAGGAGTATATGCGTAACAGCTGATACGATGTTCTTGTGTCTGTTTCAAGTGTTATGGTATTCTGATAGCAGTATTGTGGTTGACATGTTTTTTGCTAATACATGGATACATCCGATTAAGCATGAAATCGTCCCGCCTTAAATTTTATGGACGCCATTATTAATTTGTTGATCTCTGTATCAGTGTTTTTCAATTAGATGTCGATCTGTGACCAGTTATTCAAAAAATTAACCTCCGCTCGGATTAATGTTAGAACTGATGATTTTGAGACCGGTGACCCGCCATGGACATGGAATACTTACCATTTAAGGGCACCTTATCTTACTCATGTTATGTAAAGTGATTCATGGATACCAAGCCGTTAGCTTTTTTATATTTTCCGTTTTTGGTTTTTTTTTCGAATTTTTTACTCTTTTCGACATTTTGGATCGCTTGCATGGATGCTGACTTTTCATAATCAGAAATGTCGTTTAAACGTTTAGATGTTACTATATACCTGCAAGAAAATGTTTTGAAAACCATTAGATATTAAAAGATTATAGGAATTTTTATGTCCTGTTGTCACAACACACTCCAAGGTTTTGAAACGTCTTAAGACATATTTATAGACATGTCATATAGATGGCATGTCTTTATACAAGTCTTTCAGACTCGTGTCTTCAATTTTGTAAATATGCCTTTCAGATTCTTTGTTATAGTGAATGATCATCAATGCCTTGAGGCATCCTGGCATGTCTTGAAAATACCAAGACACGTCTTGAGATATATTTAAAGACATGTTTTATAGACATCATGTCTGAAGACATGTCTTCAAGACATATTGTAAAATTTCCTATATAGGCCTTTCAGAGTCTGTGAATCGAACTGTTTACAAGTTTCTTGAAAATTATTTACAAAATACAAAATTTCCAATGTTGAATAAATATGGAGAATTTTTGCATTAGGAATTCGAAGATACCAAAGGGGCGGACAGAAATCGTTAAGTCGGAAGACAGAAAAGACCATGGAAAACAAAATGATACGAAAGACAAATATAGAAGACACAACATTACACTGAAAACTAAAGCTGGAGTAACACGAACCCTACAAAAACCAGGGTGAGTTCAGGTGCTCCAGATGGGTGAGCTACTCCTGCTACTCTAGTGGCACCCGTCGTGTAACCAATTGTAGCAAAACCCAGTGTAAATTCATATGGCATGAAATGTTAATGTATTAGCTGATTGGATTATGTCTCTTGTCTAACCCTAAAACATAACCAAATTCATTAATCATCGAAATATGTAAATTCTCTGACCCTAAGATATAACCGGATGAGAAATTTGTACGTAAATGACATAACTATTTTGTCCTCAGAGGATACATGGCATTCACTATACAATACTTAAATAAAATAATACAAAGACAACATAGAGTACTAAGACACGAGTAACACGAACCCCAATATATTAAAAACTTGGGGTGAGCTCAGGTGTTCCGGGAGGGTAAGCAACTCCTGCTCCACTAGTGACACCGGTCGTGCTACTCAGTAATCATAGCCGGTATATAGTAACAATCGATGTTAGTCACAACCGGTATAGGAACGGATTTTTATTCATGACAGTCGGAAGATATGTATTGTCATCTGTGAAATGGATATTTCGTACCGGTGAATAAAATCATGATGGCGACCGAATAACTTCCGTATGATGACTCTAATCTTTCCCTGAGAAACCCTTGGCACAGTAACTTTCTTGTCAGCTGCAACTCTCTATCAATAAAATCCTGCACTGGAGTAGCGTATGAATTGAGAAATATACACTCCGTATGCAGGTGCGCCTGGAATGTTTGCTAGATATGAACGGAAAGTTTACAATCGGAAAATCAAAGTCATCTCTTTTGTCGTAAAGTTCAGTTCTTAACCCGCCCTTATTGTCAATTTCTATGTGTAAGTCTAAGTAAGAAGCAGACCTTTCTGTTTCTGTAGTATCTTTGATTTCAAGTTCAATGGGACAGATGAGGTTAACATTGTCACCAAATTTAGAGTTATTCGGTTAAAGAACATCATCTATACAGCGGGACGTGAAACCAAAAGATTGGTCATGGTATTGTCTGTCTTCTGACTTAACGATTCCTGTCTGCCCATTTGATATCTTCAAATTCTTTTTAGCAATAACTTTTCACGACAAGGAACTGACTTAGCATGAACATCCTCAACAAAACCACTGACATGATGAAAGCCTTATGCAACGGCAAACAAAACTTAATTAATCCTTCTGCTGACATATCATTAGCATTCCATAGCATAGAGACAAAACAATCTTTTGTTGCTTATTAATACAGGTTTCTTTGCAGGTGTTGAAAAGTTTTTGTTGAATTTTTTTAATATTTACCTTTTGTTTTCATTAATGACCATTATCTATTATCGGCATTGCATATTGTGTATCAAAAGTTTAAAAGTTGTAAAGGTTTGACCTGGAAGAAGCAGAAAGGTAACAGGAAAGCAAATAATTACTAACATGAATAACGCTGATGGACAATCACTCAATTAAATGTGGATTCGAATAACGTAATCATTCTAAAATAATAATATCGTGAGCAAATTGTCCTTGTTTTGACTAGAAATACATTTAGTTGTTTTACAGAATTTATTGATTTTCACTAATTGGAAGTTCAAGGCTGCAATAAAATTCAGACTTTAATGCTCGAATACGGCATCACATCGGTAAAGCCTTACTTCAAGGGTATATAAAAACCGTTGACTTATTTTAAAGCTTAAGCGTAGTAATGATAGAGATGAAAGGTACAAACGCCAAACATTTGAAATGAACGGTCAAAAATAAATAAACATTGACAAAGTCCGTATTACCGAGAGATATATCCCAAATCACATTGATGTCCGTATTACCGAGAGATATATCCCAAATCACGTTGACATGTATTTGAGAGTGGGCAATATTGTCTCCAAATACCAAAGCATTGCTTAATTGCTTAATAGAAAGAAACAAATTTTATCATCTGTGAAATGTGGTATTCCAATGTGTATTTCTCCATCACCTTACATTACCAAAGATCCAAATATCACACTTGACCGATATTGTTGAATGGACAATCATAGCTGTAATATTTTATTTGTCCGATATTGTATAGAATTGGCAATGGTATATAAGATAAAACCTGACTTACGATGAAGGAAACGGACGTTATTATCCGGAAAATGATAGGGTTTATAATGGACAAGATAAGCGAAATTATGATTTCCGAAATATTTTCTGGAAAGTAACTGATAAGGTAAATAAAGAAGAGGGTAAATGTTGATGTCTTTCCAATATTTATTTTATATAATTATCTTTTTAACTAATGAGAAATTTGCCCTTTCTATGTGATCTATGGAGACAGTAAATCGTTTCCTCGTGCTTGAGATTGATGTGTTAGATGTATGGTAAATGTTTTGAGAATATGGTTGTCTATTAACACTTCGATTGTACACCGTAAATGGATCATGAAAGCAGATATACTCATTTTCATTCATAGAAACCTTATTTTAGATTTTAATTAGTGCGTTTTTTTTTAATTTGAACCATCAATGTTCGACCCCTTACGTATCTGAAGAAGGCTTTTCCAGAAAAGCTTGTACGCATGTATGAATCAACATGCGAAATGGTTTGCTTTCGTTCCAGCATTTATTTCATATCTTTGTTATTTGTAATAAAACAAAACATTATGGCAGTGAAGATAAAGATTATAGTTGTGTTAAAATCAATTTACAAAGTAATAATAAAATCAGAGCGTCATCAGTTCATAATATCCTAGAAGTTTTATTTAAGAACCGGTGACACTTTCCAGGTATGCGATTTGAGTGCTCCCTATTCAGCTCGGTACAATGTCTGGTGAGAATTAAACGTTTTCTTAATAGTTTACTATGATCTATTCAGATATTTGTCAATAATACTCGTTCATCCAGGCCCTTATTCGACAATTATACAAGATACCTCCAAAAGCACATTAGAAAGATTTCAAACTAAGTCCCCACACTAAGTCTTCATTTCAGAAGTTTTACGTTCGACTCCACACTCTTGTCGTTCGGAATAAATTTTCGGTTCTAATGCTACTGATGAGAGGTGTACATGTGGCATACCCAAATTTTCCATATTTCTTTAACATTGGTAATTTTGTATTTTGTCCACTTCATCGATGAAGTAAGAAATCTAGTATAACAGAAAAGTAAAAAAAACGTACTTAGAAAGACTATACATGTATCAGAACAGAAGGATACAAAAAAATTCTTCAAATGTCGCTTCCAGGACAAAAAGCTAAAAAATAATATACTCTAAATATCTAAAGATTTCTTCAAGGACAGAAGGCGGCTAAAATAACGTTCGATAAAATACTCTACAGAACGACACAAAATAGCATACCTCAAAGATATCTGCGAAGACAGCAAGATAAAAAAACGTACTTCAAAGATCTCTACCTGGATAGAAGGCGGTTCAACGAACGTACTTCAAAGATATCTACCTGGACAGAAGGCGGTTAAACAAACGTACTTCAAAGATCTCTACCTGGACAGAAGGCGGTTAAACAAACGTACTTCAAAGATCTCTATATACCTGGACAGAAGGTGGTTCAACGAAGGTGCTTCAAAGATCTCTACCTGGACAGAAGGTGGTTAAACGAAGAAAGATCTCTACCTGGACAGAAGGTGGTTCAACGAAGGTGCTTCAAAGATCTCTGACAGGACAGAAGGATAAAAAAATATTTCTCAAACATCTCTACCAGGACAGAAAGATACAAAAATGACCAGCTGTAAAGTTCTCAACAAGGACAGAAGACGGTAAAACTAAAGTAGATACAGATATCAAAATACAAAAATACAATTCATGACTAGTTTAATACTTTGTAGTTTGGGGCCTTTTGTAGCTCCTGTTATGGCATGGATTCAAGTTCTTAGCTTAAAGTCGCAATATAAACTGTAGAAGTTTAATTTCGACTGTAATTTGTTGGATGCCTGTCTCACACACAATCAAACCACATTAATTTTCATATTGTACATTGAATAATTAACATATTGTACCATAAACAAGAAATTTCATATATTAAGGTCTTTTAATTTTTTTTAGTGCAAATCTTTTAACAGTTTCTTTTTCAATTATTTCTTAAGCTCTGGAAGTATTTACACAAGGTATTATCTTATCATGAAAGTAATATGTAAAGCACGAAATAGAATAGGAATAAAATTTTATTAATAGTAAAAATCATAATAATTCATAATCCTCTAATGTAAGGTGAACTGTACATCAACTTTATATCAGATAAGATGGATAAAAGAAACACATTGTTCATTTGATATATATATATATAACTAATTTAAGCCCTTCCGTGTACAGCTGAAGAAACAGGCGCTAAACAGATTCGTGTTTTAGGCAAACCTTATTGATTAGTTGTAAATTTTAATCAGACTGTTGTGATTAATGCCCTTTTCTAATCTTAAAAAAGAAAAAAACCATCATTTCATTTTATGAGATTATATAATATCCATAAAAACAGCAAAAAACCAAAAAGTCAAATGAAGCAACGAGGCAGACAGTAGTCACACGACAAACAATCTGACAACAAAACATAGTTCATACAACACTACGCTTAAACTTAAACGAGACCTACAACAACGGTGATTACAGGTGTTCCGGAAGGGTAAATATATTCTGCTCCACTAGTGCACGTGCCATTGTCGTGGAACTGGGTAGTAAAAGACACAATTTATGTTAGTTACAGTCGGTTAAAGAACGAATTCGTAGTAACGACAGTAGGAAGATATCCATTGTCCTTTGCGGAACTGGTCAACCAAATCATCGTTGCGTTTAAAAATATCCGCAGTGATGACTTGAATTCTTCTACGAGAAATCATTGGCTCAGTAGCTCTCTCATTGTCAGCAACAACCTTCTACCAATACAATATTAATAGGCATCACAAGCCCTGAAGTAGCATATCAACTAGGAATTATATACTCCGTAAACAGGTGCAGTCACTAAACAGTTATGTGTATAATTGCAAGATTTTCTGAATGACAAAAAAGAAAGACCTATCGTTCTAATGTTCATGTAAATCCCAGAATCAAAGCACTACAAATATATATAATTTCTGATATTAAGCGAAAATACATGACAAAGAGGTATAACTCAGATAAGTTGCGAGCCAAATTTGCTTACAATGACACACCCGGTCATTATTTCCAACACGTTTCGTTAATTCTCGATCCAAAACTTGAACTGTTGCCTTATGTTTGCGACTTTATAAAGCAATCATTAGAATTGCGAAAATGAGG
>JAULBM010038928.1:0-10844 GCA_032357055.1 Geukensia granosissima
ATACCTAGATACATTTTCAGTAAAAAGTATACCACCTACATCCTATTTTAAAATCTTCAAAATTGTAAAAAGGCGATGTCCAAAGTGAGCCGCGCTGACAGTAATTCTGTCTAACCTGTTGTTGCCTCCAATGTGATTGAAATATTGCTCACTGGAGTGAAATCATCCAATCAACCAGTCTAATGATAAGGGTACCTTGATGACTATAGATGTAGCAGTACAAATGATTTTTGCTTTACGTCCAGTAATAGGGTTTAAAGAAGGAATTCGAAAATACCAAATGGCAGACATAAATCGTTAAGTCAGAAAACAGACAAGAAAATGACCAACAACAAAAAGAAAGACGGTATGGAAGGATAATTTAGCAGACTTCCCCTTTTGAAATCTGCAGAAGAGGTGTTTTACGTGCAGGAAAAGTGAAATCATCCAATCACATTACCCAATATGGTTCACGGCCAAGCTTGTGTTAATATATCCTGGCGACTTCCAAACGAGAGGACCTCTATCGGCCACCTGGAGAAAGCACGGGATCAGCGGTGGGGATTAAGCTCCGGACAATGTTGCAGAACATATGTGCAATAACATTTTTTGGCGCTTTAAAAAGTCAAAACATTTGTAGATATATGTATATACCGGTATCATATCGGAAATGATTAATTTTACATTCAGTATAAAACCCCATCATCAGTACTCTAAGTAAAAGCAAAGGACAAGGGTCGTAATGCCACATTTTTGACCCAAGAATTTGACTTAAACTTAAAAGTGGCTAATATCTATATATTATTCATTATCATTTGTATTTAAAAATGTCTATAAATAGAAACCCCAACAGAGTTTTTATTCAATTTGGTTCTTCTACGGTTATATCGACCATAGATATTGCTTCATATGTGAAAATACTAAGTAAGTTCTTAATTGGGTACAATATTTGAAGCAAATTTTTATTACTAGAACATTATTAAGTACCATAAATTAGTAAACAATTTTGGTAAATTATTTCATACTTATATATACTGTCAAGATCTTCGAAGATTGACTGCTCTTGTAGATAATTGTGCAATTGTGGCTAATACAGAAAAGTACATCTAACCATTTATGACAATTTTTTCAGTGGTAAATATAAACAGCATTCTATATCACTTAGTTAATAATTTGATACATATTTGTCATACATACCATTAATACTTTCTTATTTTGGAATTAACTTGTTCTCGTACTTCACACGCAATTTAGCTTGACGTGTTTGATTGGTGTCCTAGAAACAATTAACTACGTTCATCCTGGAAGCGAAAGAAAACCCAATGGCCTACATTAGGGGGAAAGACGACGGAAACGGCAATCTCGGGAACACGAACAAGACGTTACATGATACATAGTGTATATATAATTCTGAAATCAAACATACAACTATGAACAATGCGAACCCAACCAAAAATTGGGGGTGAAATCAGGTGGCCAGGAAGGGTAAGCAGTTCGCACCTCTTTAAAAACAGTCACCTGAATTGTCCATTTTCCAGTACGGTATTAGTCATTTCACGGTAAAGAAGAAGGTATCAATGGAACCAAATTCCAGGCGAAGAAAGCTAACACCCTGTTTTTTGGTTTACTCCGCAACTTCTTAGGAAAAGTTCCGTCTTTATCTGTAAAACGGATATTTTTACAAATCCTTGTTGGAGCAGTAACTGTGTCAACGACCCAGCTCTGTCTAGAAAATCGATGTATTGGACACGTGCTCTTGAAAAACTGGTAAATGTATACACCATACGCCGGGACAGCTGTAATGTTACTGCTATGAACGGGAAGTTGACTATTGAAAAGTTGAAGTCACTACGTTTGTCATATAGATTTGTGTGATAATACGTCTAATATCAAGGTACGAGACAGACTTGGGAGTGTTTGTTTGACTTTTATTTAAAGCTCATTTGGGTAAGTGAGGCGAAGATAATCACAGAATCGAGCATTGTTCTTGCCTTTCAGGTTTCTTTTGCTTCCTCCATATTTTTAGTAAACCCTTTAGGTTGGTCTTGCTTTCTATCATTCAATTCTATTAAACTGTTTTCCAACCTTATTTTATGAATAAAAAGAATTCGAAGATAACAAAGGGGCAGACAGAAATCGTAAGTCGAAAGACATGGCCAACAAAATGAAACGAAAGACAAACATAGAACACACAACACTACACTGAAAACTAAAGCTGGAGTAACACGAACCCTACAATAACTGACAATTTCCATAAAAACGGACCATTTCCATAAAAATGTATGTGACGTATTAAATACTGAAGTGTTAAAAAATACCTTAGGGATTCGATGAACTGTTAAACAATAACAAGGTATTCAAAACGTTTTCAGGATTTTAAAGAACTTTTATATTTAAAAAAAAAATAAATAAATAAGAAGAATAACGATGAGTCAGTGAGTGAAAATAACATAGTTGTATTTTTAAAAAAAAATATCCTGTTGATAATCATACTGCTACCTTTCCGTTGGTCAACAGGGGACAAAAGACTATCCATATTTGGCGAACAAAAGAACTCATTTTTTTTCCCTTTCTGTGATAATTTATTAATGTTTATTTGGAAGTTTGTTTTATGTTGTTGTTGAAAATTTGTTGCTTTCATACTAAGTAGTTATTATTCGCTTTTCTGATATCTATCAAGAAAATGTTCGAACCCATTCGATTGAAATTATTTTCAAATTTACGCCTGAAAATTACGTTATGTGAAAATTCCTTGAGCTTCGGAAAAATAAGGTTTAAGAGTAGTAGCCTTTCATAGGTCCAGTGTGGAATACCCATGCATGTGAGACAATAAAAGTGCATAGTTCAAGGAGTCAAGACAAATTTGAAGCTAACTGAATGACAAAATGAAAACAAAAGGAACAAATGTTTGGAATCCACGAACTCCCTTACAAAACAGGAGTTGGAGCAGGTGCTCATGAACTGTAAACATCCCCTGTCATAGGTTTTCTAAAACAAGCCCACACCTCGAAAAATTACACATCTAGTTATTTTGGTCCAGATGTCAAGGCTTGATAAGTAAAAAAATCCCTTATTGGTTTCATTTGCCGTCCAAGATAATAGGCATATTCACAAACATTATAAATGTTTAAGCCCGCCACATACTTCATGCATGTCCTAAGCAACGAACCTGAAATCCAGTGGATGCCTTGTTGTTATGTTTCAGTATCAATTGATATACTTGGCCGATAATGGTTACATTTGAAGATCATCGCTTCTTATTTTTTGGGCCGTAGGGTATGGACATGTGTCCATTTTTGAAGGCCTTAGGCCAACATGTAGAAGATTCAGATTTTCACGTTTTGCGGATGGCTTGCTCATGCATGGATAATCATACCACATATTTTTCAAAGTGATAAAAAGGCTGAAATGTCAAATTTGAATTTGAATTTGTGATTTGTAAATTCAAGACTCCAAAAAAGCAGTGAAAGTTGTCTTTTTCATACAACTCAAAATGTTAGAAGTTTGGCCATAGATTGCTTTTGTCAAATGCACAAAGTTTGTAATGTGGAATAGTGGAATATATATAACTGTGACTGTAACATATGCTCTATATGTCGTCTACAAAACGTTTTATATGAATTTTAAAAGAAAGAAATGGAGTGCCGTTAAACTGACGAAGATATTTCTATGCATCACAACATTATCCTGCTTAAGGAAATGTTTAGAGTCTTAATTCAACAAGGATAGAATTCCACTCCAAGTGACGAGCTCCAAAAGCCCCTTTTTAAAACAAGCGTGCATGTTAAATAAAAAGAAAAATACCGAAATGCTAATAGACATAGCAAAGTGCATATAATAATTAAAAACGATACTTTGACAATCTAATGGCCACACTTTCTTACTATAGATGGGCACATGCTTCATAAGCGGGATTGAACTAGTTTTTTGGGGAAGTTTTGCGTGTATAAAGACTATAACACGGTCAAAGACATGAACAGAAAATGACAACATCATTAATTTAGAAATAGAAATGATTGTCTAAGCGACAGCATCGAAATGTTCCAAATGACAAACATCTAAACATCTGCTGGTACCTACAGGCCTTCCAAAAGGACAAAGATCCGCACCATAAGGTAAGCTGAAAAGGGCCCCAATATTAAAATTTCAGGCCAGTTAAATGTAAGAATAATAGGCATATGAAGCTTACAATAAAAACCGAGCGTTAGTGAAACACAGTAACAACGAACCCAATTGGACTACAGGTTCCTTGATTTCTACAGACAAAAAGATTGTGTGACAGGGTTGAACATGTTTGTGAGGAATCAAATTTTCCCCTAACTGAAGTCAGTGGTGGGACTAAACCACATAAAAAACAAACCTATAAAATCTAAAATATATATTAATAAACTCCTGAAGTCGATAAACAGTACGAAGAAAAAAAGAAAAAAAAGCAATAGATAACAGTCTGCATCGACCATGCAAAAGTACTGGCTATTTCTGACAAAGAGCTTTAATACAAAATTATGCCTCTCAACAAAAGAAGTATAATCAGCTACAGTTCGTCTTTAACTATTTGGAACTGTATCGTCAAAAAGTGGTGATCAAATATGATTGTTTGCAACTCCTAACTTTTTTTGTGTTCAGTAGCAATACGATCGCCAACAAAAGTAAATTTTACAGCTGTTACAGCAATAAAGAATATATTTCTTTTATAAATAACCTTATTAAATAGCAACGTAACTTTCATCGACACATTGTACAATTTTTACGCCTTTCACTAATGCCAATGTTCCATTAAGTGACGGAGGAAATATGAATAGCCCCCTATTGTTTTGAAAAAAAAGGTTTCTCTTTTTTGTTCGATTTGGCCTTTGTTTTCAACTTGTCTTGTCTTTTGTAGCTTTAAAATTTGAATCTTTCATATATGTTGTCTTTGTTTTTATAGTTTACGAATTGTTATAGCAACCAAATTATAGTATTGGCAGAAATAGCTGTTAACTTTGATTCAGTGAGTGTTCTTGATTAAACACAATTAGTTCAATTCAGTCGCATTTTGAATGTTCTTGACCACATTAAGTCTGTTGGATTGAAGTTGTGGCATTTATGAGTTCACTTTCATTGTATTTTTAGTTGTTGCGATTTTTGATCTCTTCACAGAAAATGGATTCTACCTTTTTAAAGGCATGTGAAGACCTCTAGATCAAGGTATAAGATTGGTAAGATGTGTCGCTGTCTCATACAAATCTACGTCATATTTTTGCTTTTCAAATCGGAGGTAAATTAATAAATATATCGGAGGTTAAATTTGACGACTATGTTCTAGCTGTAGTCTACCCGTTATATATGAGTTAAGGTCATTAAAGTGTGAAACTGCAGTGCACATGCGATCAAATCGGACCGGTGTGTGAAATGTAATCTCCACCTGCATGATCGTGCTTTAACACGTCCCAGTCAAGAAAAGGAAAATTTACACCAAGGAAGGAAACGTTCTCCTTTAGTCATTTGTTTTAAGTAAACAAACAACAGTGTTATACGGTCAAATAAAGGTCCGAATAGGATTGAATGATTGTATGTTGCTTTATGTCCTGCTACATAAACTTCATGATTATTAAGGACGGTAACAGGTTTAAAAGTTATCAATACGGTAACAGGTTTAAAAGTTATCAATATAACTGCAAATGAGAATGGATCAAATAAAGGTCCACGAATTCGACTACCAAGAGAAACGAGGAGGGTTGGGTGGTTACATTAGGTTAGCTGTTTGTAGCGTCAAATGTCTTTATCGAAATCGATAAAGTTTAACTTTACGTACAAAGGTGTGTCATTTTCCTAAATAATCCTTGCCAGGCTTTCTGTATTATGACCTGGACGAGAGTAAGAAGTCCAGTGTAGAATACCCGAGCGAGAGATCAAAAGCGCAAAGTACAAAGAGACAAGACAAATTTGAAACAAACTCAAATATAAACCTTTAACAAAAAGAACAAAAACTTGGAATTCTTTTGCAAAACTGGAGTGGAATCAGGTGCTCATGAATGGTAAGCAACCCCTGTCTTGGGCGTAACACCCGTCGTGGTTTCCTTAATGTCAAAATCGGTGTCAAATCCGGAAGGAATCCACGAACTCCTATATAAACAGGAGTGGAATCAGGTGTCATGAAGGGTAAGCATTCCCTGTCTTGCGCGCAACATCCGTCGCGGAATCCTAAATCTTAAATCCGGATAAACGTCAATCCGAGAATAGGCGCCTTTTCATTTCCACATACAAGGGCAAGGAAGCTAAGATCAGTGGGTCAGAAGTTAAGAAAACCACTCAAGTGCCCTGACGCTCCGAAAAATTAGTATATATTAAAAACATTTTGAAGAGAAAACGAGAAAATCTTAATAACATTTTAACAATTGATGGTGTAAGAAATTGTTAGATGACAAACTGAAAAAAAAAACAAAATTTATTATAGAAGCGTTTGCACATGTAATAAATTGTAAAGTTTTGTCCAAAATTGTTTGAAAACAAATAGCTTCAAGTAAGTTTATAAAGATAACCTTTCTTAAATGTAGAAATCCTTGTTGTCTTGGGACCTTTAGAAGTTTAAATTCTACTGTCACTTGGTGGGTGGCTGTCTCATGGACAATCATGCCACATCTTCTATATTTTCATATTTTTCTCTGTTAAGTGATGATCACCAGGTCTATTATCTTTGTTTATTGTGTAAAATTGTTCTTTGTCTAAACAATGCTTGATTTAATTTTTAGAATATAACTAAAATAATATTTGTACGTTGCATTTGTCTAACTACAAACCGGTACATAGGTGCAATATTAGATATGTAGCAAAATTGCGCACAAAACACCACCATAGAGTTTTTTTAATTGTTCAAAAAGTTATAATAGATTTAACGTTTTCTAATTTAAAAGTTAGTACTGCGGTAGTATCAATATTGGTTGTACTTTTTTATGTTTAATCAAACTATACGTTCTTGAGGATAAACTTATTTATAAAAAAGTAGATGTGGCGTAATTGTTCATGGGACAGCCATCCACCAAATGATAGTCGAACCGATACTTCTAAAGGTCCCGTTTACGACCTTCAACAATGAACCAAAATCCACAACATAACGGAAGCTGTAAATACATCGAAATACAAAATGTGAAACTATTCATAAAACACTACAATAGTAAATTTTTAACAGATATATTTTGTTTTGGAGGGATATTTGCGAAAAATATCAGTCAATAGACGATAATCTTTTCCGAGCCGTTAGACGTGGAGTGGTTAAGGAGGAGTGGTGGATTAGGAAAGAAAGCGCCGACGACAACGACGCGAACGACGGAAGTGATGCCTCTGTGTGGCCATGCACAAGTAAAACATAATAATAAAACGCAACATCATGCGTAAAGCAATTGAACCTGATTGACTTTAAACAAAAATTCGACTAAAGACAAGTCTTTTAAAACGGTCTTTAATTCATCTCTTTAAAAAACGAATAAAGCAATGTTTCTTGCTATGTTAACAGCTTTTTGTCTGACATAATTATTTTATCATCTAACCATCGTACTGCGGCATAGACTCTTAACTGACTCTTTTTGGTTGGAACTTCCAGTTCATTGTCATATTTCATTATAACATATTTCATAATTACAAAACAGTGATGATATCAACATAGAAAGGCAATGCGGACAAGAAACAAAATGACTAATCTTAATTTTATGGAACGGTTATTTGAAAATAAATTGAATTATGATCAAATTTAAATCTGAAGCTTAAGAACATTACTGACTCAAAACTGAATACTTCTACGATATACAGCAACTGTATCCAAAATTGGCGCCAACAACGTAATAGTCATGCAGTGCCGTACAAGATCACGGAGAGCTGAAGATTTGAAATTCTGCAATCCTGGTAGGTAGAAGATAAAAAGCTTTTATCACTTAAAAATCTTTATCAAATTATGATAAATTTACTATTAAACGGTGTTAACTTATAAACGTTTACACAATTAAGCAACTAAAACAACACTACATAAATGAGTTGCCCTCCCGAACGCAACATGAGGTTGAAACTTTTCGTTCGTTATGAAATAAATTTTTCAGTTGCGGATTTTACTAAGATTATTAACATGTTATCGAGAAATTCAATTCTGTTTATCTGATAGGAATATTGTTTTAAGATTTCACGTGGCGAATAATGTTACTTGTAATGATTTATTTAATCTATAAAATTTCAATACAGAAAATCTAATAACATAAATTGCATTTGAAGGATTTTTGTGGATTATTCAAGAATTTTTTTGTCAATATATATACATATATATATAAACCTACATTTACACAATTATTATAGTTTTAATGTCAATATTTACATATAGTATTATGTCATTCTGCAAAAAATTTACCAATTAAAAGATATCCCCAGCTTTTGTTGGTTTTATTTTTGGCATTCTCTGATTTCCATTGATATTCAGAATCATATAGAAACACATGACAGTATCGGTTTATTTTCTCTGCATTTTACTACCATCTTAGTGTAGAATCACGAAGTCTCGGCATTCTTTAAATTCAAGACTTCAAGACTTCTGTCTAAGACGTGAGTCAAAAAAGTCTTGACAACACAGAAACTAGAAGAATGAGCACCAGGATTAAACTACAATATTCTGTTTACGATCTTTCCAAAAAGTGACCTTTCCGTACCTTCTCCCTTTACAGAAATGTTCCAAAATGAGAATTTTTGCTCATGTGTGTGAAATGTTCTCTTGCATTCATGACAACCGTCTTATTGATGTTTAAATCACATTTCCGTTATCATGAATACGCAACAAAAGAATTTCATTGACGATGCAATACACACAACACAGTGACTTCGGTTTCCGCCATTCTGTGACTGCAACCGAACTTTCTTGAAACGAAACACTCTTGTTAATGAAACAAATAATTAGAAATATTTAAATAATATAATGATAAAAGTAATAATTGAACAACAAACTTTAAATTCTCTAAGCTTAATTAAATGCACGGAATATATAAAGGACAAGGTATGATATTATAAGATATGTTTTTGCCCTGTGCATTTGTGAAGTTATTGATTGATTGATTGATTAAATGTTGCTTAACGTCCAGTGGCAAGTATTTCAAGCATATGTTTACTTCATTGTCAATCAAAGAAAGAAAACCCCGCCCATTAATTATCACCTGATATTTCAAAGACCGCCATTTACAGGCATATTACTTGGATAAGCGTATAATATGCGTTCGCATATTATATCAACACTATTTGTCCTTTGTAAAATATGTATACATAGTAGAATTGAAATTCTAATGAAAGATTTCTACATGAAGAGTAAAAATATTAAATAACTATGGAATCAGCATACCAGGCCGCCAGTTTGTTTAAACATGTTAAATATTTGTCAATATTATATGAATACATTGACATACAATTTCTCTTGCTGCAATGGAAATTTATTTGCAAGTTTAATCAAAACAAAAACCAACCATAAAGATAACTCAGTAAATAAACTGCTAACTTTCGATTACACCTACACACTGGGAAATATTGTTTTGAAAGTAATAGGCTATCCTGCCCAGTCATGTTTTCTGCTAAGAGACACTTTTCTTAACAATGAGTTCGATTGTCAATTTTTCTCATTGACATATAGAGTCTATATATGTGGATGCTGAGTGTTTGACACATTTTTATTTAGTCGCAGTATTCCTGAAAAGAATGTTCTGATCCAGCCATGGTTACTTAACAAAAATGCAGTAATGTACCTTGAATCAAAGGTAAGAACAACATCACTGCAAGGCAATATTATCAACGTCAAAACCAACGTCAAAAGGTAAAAATAGAGGAAAAAATTCTTTAAAAATCTATTTTGCATTGGTATGCAGCACATCATACTATTATACTGATATACCAACATGCCTATCAGTATAAAATTATGTTAAAATTTTTTTAAAATCTGGTCAAGACTTGCTTGTTTGCGAAAACCCCAAATTAGACAAGATCACAGTAGTACGCTGCTCATCGTGTCACGGTGATAAATGGCTTGCAGAATATTTATCTCAAGTCAATTGTATTGGCCCGGACAAGCTTGATTAAATGAATCATATTTGGAGTACAACAACATTCCTAATACCGGGTATCATAAGGATAAAATATTCAATGGAAGAACAATGGTTTTTTGACCAATGAAGATTCGAACGACTTGCCTGACCATAATTTAATATTCATTATCCATTCTAAATATTATTCCATGTATTTTTTTAGAAAAATATCGGGAAAAATATATTCCAATTGTACGGATTTATAATTTGTCAAAAATATATTTGACAATAAATATATATATGTTAAGAAATGCCTTCCTGTCCCCGTTCCACAAACTCAAAATAAATCCTTTAGACACGTATTGTTCGTCAAGAAATACTTAAATAATCACATTTAAGAGTCATTCGGAAAGGTGTCTTTTGTGTCCATTTAACAAACAAAGTAGTCAATCTCATGTTGTACATTCTGCATCAGATGAGCACGGACAGAAGAGATTGAGAATATGCGCCGACTTCTGTGCCAACTGCTGCAGACCAGTTTTTTTTTCAACAACCGTTGACCAAATTTATCATTTTGATCATGTCTTCAGCACAATTTGATATTCAGTCATGGCCTTTACGAACAATAGAGCATTTCCATTGAAATCTTTAATAATAGATATCACACAAATTTACAACCAAGTACATAATATCAGCATCAAGCAATTTTGGTTTTCGTTTTGTCTCGAGCTTCTTTTGTTATGCATCTCAGATCTCTCACAAAGGAATTACTCTGGAATTATCTGATAAAGTAATAATTGAACAACAAACTTTAAATTCTCTAAGCTTAATTAAATGCACGGAATA
>JAULBM010038939.1:0-10844 GCA_032357055.1 Geukensia granosissima
ATCGATTGATGACGTATCGCATGTCAAATTAAAGTTTATGTTGACAAATATGTGGTCTCAAAACCACATGTGATAAATTCAAATTTTAAAAAAGATATTTCAAAATAAATACGCTTAACTTTTGTCGGACTATACATACATACACTTAAACTTTACTTTTGCTAATATATCTTACCAAACGAAAAGGTTTTGGGCTTCTCTCGACCTTAAACTGGAAATTACATAATTCACAACTTGTCTTGTTGGATGATCCCAGCCATCTTTGAAGACAGGAAACATGTAATAGTCCAACACTACCAGAACAAAAACATGGTGAAAACAATTGCTCACTACTTCCGCCACCATGACAAATTCGACATACAGCTTCACTTGAAGTACTAAGGAAGGAGAAAAACAACCATTAGATTCTTATTTTTATAGAATGCAAACTTTTTTGTATAAATGCTTTTACAATAATTGAATATTATAATGGGATATTTTTTTCATGTACTCAAAAATGATATATTCATGAAATTTTTCAAAGAGTGGAAGCTAAATAAAACCAAAGGGTCAGACAAACAACAGACTATACACAAAATATGAAAAGGTACGCTACTCTAAATGAGAAGAATCCAACTCTACATTATCACTGCACAAAATGGACATATTTTTAATTTTCTGTAGTGTGATGGGTTTTTTCAAATTTGTGACACCAGTTTTGAGAATAATGCGGATCAAAATGATTACATATCCAGTAATATTATTGGGACCAGCATATTACTGTAAAACAAAAAAGGGGGATATGGAGTGAATATTCATGACTCAAAAATCGAATATGTACAAGAAAATTCCAATCAAAGGAAAGGCGCTTTGATTGCTGTTCTTCATCTCAAACTCACAGTCACACCTTTTTGTATGGTACAAAGTCAGGCGCGAATTCACACCGTATAGGTGAAAGGCTACAGTGATCTGTACCAATTACCTAGACCATTCGACCACCCAGGACCCGGAATGCCATTAGAAATGTGTGAACCCATCAGTCATCATCGTGCTTAGATAAGATGGTTTTTTTTGTGTGTGTGAAACAGTAGAAAAAGTATAAGATTCAATGGGGAAGTTAACACCCGTTTTTTTTTATCAAAACAAATTACAATCTTTATTAAATTGCCAAAATTGTACCTTTTTGCCTATTACCTATTACCTATTTGCACTCCTCCGTACTCTACTGTTATGTGTACTGGACATGCTAGGGGATCC
Source organism: Geukensia granosissima (assembly GCA_032357055.1). Lineage (NCBI taxonomy): Eukaryota > Metazoa > Mollusca > Bivalvia > Mytilida > Mytilidae > Geukensia > Geukensia granosissima. Next base: position 1,237 of record JAULBM010038939.1, read on the forward strand.
CAGTTTATAAGCTGAATTAGACCTGCAAGGAGAAGTGACCTTTTGTTGTGAACATGTTCCGCTTTGACTCGGGGACACTACAGGAAGCGACCTCATACTGCATGTAGATGAAGGTGAATTTAAATTTTCATATTTTGTTTCCTTCTCTTGTGATTGCTGATGTATTGAATAGTTCGAATTGTCATAATTCTCACGTTGTTGGAAACCAAAGGCATGTTTCTCTGACCGAATTTTCAGAGGTACCCTACATTCTTGATTCCCTTTATTTCTTAGTTGTTCCTCTGTTTTGTCTTCTAGTCTTTTAGGATTCTGCAATTCCTTTAAAGAACAAAATTTTGTTAAGCTTTAAAATACCAGCCAGGTTTCTTTTAAAGACTAAATTAGTTCCCAATTCTTAAAAATTTACTACATCGACGATTTTATATATATATATTGATCATGTAGCAGTTCCCAGTGGCAGTTTGTTCATTGCCATTTCATACCCCAAAGTTCAATTTCGTACTTGACAAATACTATTTTATATCATTTGATATTTTACCAGTGTGTAACAAGGACATACCGTTTCGTATCATAAGTATTTATATATACGAAACGGACTAATTCGTAGCAGAGAAATATTCCTTTTCGGGCTATAAAACAATTTGTGTCAACGACATATATGCACCTGGAAAAAAGTTAAGCACCCCGTGTTTTTTTTCCAAGTGATTCGGATTCGACCTTTTTGACTGATTATAAATTGCCATTCAATCTAAACGTGTTTATTAAATGAAATTATACATTATTGGACACAAGAAAAGATTATTACCGTAAAATAACAATTTTTAATTTTCATATGACATCAAAAATGGACAGTTTTCCCACTTAAAATTATCTTTAATAAGTATTGTCAGTGTCAAATCACATTACAAAATGTCAATCATGACCCACACGTTGATATTTAGTTATGGACAAGTCAATATTGGGTAGATCCACCATTTGCCTGGATGACTGCTGCAACCCTGCGCCGCAGACTGCCAGTAAGACGCCTGATTCGTTGAAGTGTTATCTGTCGCCATTCTCGGTTTAAGTGAGCTTCTAAATGTTGCAATGTCTGTGGCGAAGTTCCAAAGCATGTATTCGCCTACCCAATTTGTCCCACAGATGCTCTATAGGGTTGAGATCTGGACTTCTTGCTGGCCAAGGAAGAGTGTTGACAGATTCATTCTCTAAATAAGCCTTTACTGTCCTAGAGCGATGAGGTCTAGTGTTGTCACCCATGAATAAAGGTCTTGACGCTAACGTGTTGTTGTCAAAATGAGGTACAAGTACATGTGTAAGCACGCCCCTTGTGTACTTTTCCCCAGAAAAGTTGCCATTGATTGTTACCAAAATCCAGCTAGCAGTCATGCGACACAGCCCCATACCATAACTGATCCCCTACCAAAAGGCACTGTTAGAACAATGTTTCTTGTCCAAGTAAAAACTGTGTTACGATGCATCCAAAAAATCTGACAGAAAAATTTTTTTAGACTTTGCATTGTATTTGTAGCTGAAAAAAATTTATGCTGTCACCTGCTAGAAAAAAAAAATTTTGCTGCTGAATTGGAGTAGTGTATGTGAAGGTGTTGTTTTTGAGAAAAAAATGTAAATAAATGTGTCTGTCAAAATATTATGTATGCATGATCGATTGTGACCATTGAAATAGGTATTAAAGTCCATTTCAGTTCCTTTAAACAATGGGAAATTTACTTGTAAAACATAGCATTAGAAGACTTGGTTATACATTCCAAACCATCGTACGTCCGTTCATTGGACTTAAAATGATTATTCTGTTTTGCCATTTTCCGCTTCTCATCATTAAAAGGTGGTTTTTCAACTAACGTCGAAATATATTGAGTGTTAAACCATTTTTTTAGGGAAGTCAGTTTATAATAGGTAAAAAGGTGCACTCGTACATGCGGTCTACTCGAATGCAACTACTAGTATACTAAGAAATGCCTAACAATGGGGTTGTAACCTGCAAAAGTATTTAAATTGTAATGGGACTGATTTGATCATGCATTAAAAAGTTGATTGTAGAAATTATTTCGATATTCAGTGTAAAATCCTGATGTTTTTGATGTGTTCGGTAGAATGGTCAAGTAAGGAAAATAGAAAACTATTAAATCAATTTCTTAAAAGCAAATTAATCTTTTACAAAAACGAAAGAGAAATAAGGGACGCATCATCATTATCTTTGTGGTGACCAAAAATGAACAAATTTGGCTGGCAAATAAAGTTGCTAGACTGCAAAATCCATTATTTGAAGTAACTGAAATGGACATTAGATGCCTATTGTATATCTATAAAACTAAAAGGCGTTTTTCTTTCCGATTGCTTTTACTGTTTGATAATGTAAACAAACATACTATTTTGCAGTAATAAACCGTTTTCTGTTAGGGACATTTTACCTTTTTTTTGAAAGACTTTAAGAGATTCACAAATTTGATGTTCTGATTAAGTCTGGCTGAGTATAATAACCTTTTATGGAGATATTTGTGAATTTTTTTATAATTGTGCATTAAATGTCGGTTGACGAGTCAGCCACGTAAAATATTTACCGTTGACAAGCTCGTTGACGAGTTTTTCAACATATAATAAGCAAACTCCTTCCATATTAAAATAGTTAATGTTCCTAAAAATATCGTCTGATGAGAATAGGTCTTATAAGAAGCTACTGGGGGCGTTTTTAATCGTAATGTACGGCTTAGTGCTCAAAATTTATATTGCTAGATAGTTATATATAAAACACCACCTTTTCACAGGGCAAATGAAGATTATTTCTATAGTTTATATTTTTATTCCAGGAAAGGAAGACGTCCTGGAACAATACTCTATACGAACATTTCATTACCTAATTTAAATTTGGAAATACGTGTTTAGTCTTGAAACCGACAATGTGATGCTATTGAAATATTCTCGTATTTTCTGTCATCTTTCAACTTTCAATGTATAGTTTCAACAAAATAGGAACGTCCTGAGCTTTATTCCGAACACTAGTTGCAGTTCTCTCTATCAAAGAAGAATTTACAGTGTTAATTTCTACAGGGATTCTTTATATACTATATTTCATATTTATAGAATATTATTTTTCTTTTGTTGAGATCCGTAAGTATATTTTGAGAATCGCATTAATTATACGACCCTTTATACCTTGTATCATTGGTTTGCATAGTTGGATAGCAGTTACAAAATTATCTTAAATTAATTTGTATAAACTAAAAAGGTTGATAATCATATTTTATACAATCTGAAGTTAAACCTTCAAATTTCTCGCCAATGCTTGGAATTGAACGTTAAAAAAAACGATTATCAATAGCTTACCATTAAAGATTCTCTATTTAACCCATTTTCGCCCCAAACACCCATCACCTGCTCTGTTAGATAGATTTTCTTGAAACAGAGAATCATTTGCAAATTGTAGAACTAATATTTTTCATGATTTTAGATAATGAACAGTAAGAATAGTATGTACCTTATTAAACAGGGTCCCCTGATGTAAAAATTAGACCAGTTTAACAGTTTCTAATGAATACCCATTTTTCTTAACAAATATACGCACTTTTAAATAGCTATATATATATAGATGACTTTTTAATAACAAGTAAAATTCAGAATTTGAATTTCCAATACGGATCATAATCTACATGTATACTGAATTATAACGGAAAATTTATATGCATTAAACACTTTAAAAAATGTGTTCTTGGTCACTCGTTGTCGAAGAAAGACGTCATAATAATTTGAACTAAAACATACGTAATACTAATATTATAGAAAAAAGGGGGGTATGGAGTAAATATTCATGACACAAAAATCTGGGACCTTATTCACGAGCACCCGTTAAGTTAACGGGACGTTAACGGGCACACCCGTTAAAAGTTTAAGTGGTATTCACGAACGTATCCGTAAAAATCTATTTAGCGGATGCGGTATTTACGGATCCGTTGATTATGCAAATGAAGCGTAACGTTGTGTCGAGCGTTTTCATTGGATAATGGTATGAAAATTCTTCATACCTCAATCGTCTATAAAAATAATGCAGAAACATGTTAATGAAACAAATTATTCATATCTTAACAAATGTAAGATCAAATCCCGATCGGCAAAAAACTACAGAGTTTCACAAGATTTTGTTGACTTACATTAGGTCATGAAATATTACTAATAAAAGCAATAAACTTTCCATTACTTCGAATTAAACACGAATGAGTTTTTGTCCAGTCAGCTCAGTTATTTCTATAAACCGAAATGCTAGATACGGTATGTACAAAATTTCTAAGCAAACGAACAGTGCCTCGAGTGCCGCTCTCCATCTCAAAGCCACAGTGAGGCCTTTAACACGGAGTAAAAACGCGCACCTCACTATAAGATCAAGACGGCACGTAGCACCTGTCCGGAGTATTACAAGACTTTTCCACTTCATGAATGGCCTTCATTTTCTTAAGGGGACCCAACCCTATGAGACTCGTATCTGTATTTACCCTTACTCTGAACACAACCTTAACCCTACCTAGAACCCCAAACCTCAACACTAACCCTCACCCTAAACATGAAGTTTAGATGAATGGGGAAAGGATATGGGCCAATTTTATTAAAATAGTTATCGGAAAAGATTTTCATCCCTTAGTAGCCGTATAGATAATAACACTATTTAATTCTTTAAAAATGCAAAAACAAAGGATTTATTCATGTATTAGTTCTTTTAAAGATCTTTTCAAACCGGTTGTGGGAATTTAAAAAAAAAAAAAACTCGACCTTGCTGTAACATAAACAAAAAATACCTCATCGCTGATCTCCTCTTGAATAGGTGTGAATTGTAAATTTTCTCTGTCCATTGGTGGTCTTTACCATTTGTTTTGTTTCAGAAAACTTTCAGCTGACATCGTTACGTGAAAATGACGTCACGTTCTAACTTATAATACAGCAATATCGATCGGAAACGAAATAGATCCGTAATAGGTTTAGACGGGTATATTACAGTCAGTCTACATATTTTTGAATTTTTTACAGGCAACTGAGTGAAAAAATAGTGTTATATTTTGCAATTACTTTTATGGTTTCCGAAAGATGAATGCATGTAAATTGATACCCCAAATTTTCACACGTTTATGTTTTCTAATAAAAAACATTTATTTATTTCAAACCTTGGTACTATTTTAGTGGTAGTGGAGGTTAAATATAGCACCTTAACTGTTTTGCCAATAATTATTTAATGAACATGTGTGTATTTTCAAAGCTATTTCGTTTGAACTTTTTAGAAAATTATTATACATAATGAAGGAAAAAAAGATATATACTCGTAAGGTTTCCTTGAAAAATACATTGGACGTTAAAATACCTTATTCACGAAGCATCCGTTATTTAACGGACCCGTTAAGTTAACGGGTGTGTTAACGAGACGTTAAGGGGTGGACCCGTTAAAAGCTAAAGTGGTATTCACGAACGTATCCGTAAAAATCTATTTAGCAGAAGCGGTATTAACGGGTCCGTTAATTATGCAAATGAAGCGTAACGTTGTGTCGTGCGTTTTCATTGGATAATGGTATGAAAATTCTTCATAACCCAGTCGTCTATAAAAATAATACAGAAAACATGTCAATGTAACAAATTATTCATATCTTAATAATTGTAAGATAAAATTCCGTTCAGCCAAAAATTACTTTCGTAAGACTTACCACGCATGGCGAGAATTACATGTAGGTAATGAAAAATTACAAATAAAAACATTAAACTTTCCATTATTTCGAATAAAACACGAATCAATTTTTCTCCGGTCAGCTAAGTTATGGCTATTAACAAAAATGCTAGATACGGTTTTAGGCTATTTTGGACGCCTGTGTGTACTTTTTTTCGTGCTTTGTCTTGGTGTTGTCCTTGAATTGTCGTTTCCTTTCAACTGGCGCACTCTTTGCTTTTCTCTCACCTAAGAAATGGCATTAAACTTACAATTTTGTCCAACGCATTTAAAGTCCCAATCTAAACCTTGGTCGCAAGTTAAGACCACCCTGATAAATTGTCAGAAGGTCACAAAACATCATAAATTTTTATGACATACATGTAATTTAAAAATGATCCGAAATTTAGAACTTACGTTTAGATTTAAGTTTAAAAAAAAAACTAATAAAGTTCAGTGCAGAAAAGGTTGTTTGTGAAATAATGGGAACTTCTTCCAATTTTAGTAGTGATATAGTATCACTCGCAGAAGTTAACTATCCTGCGACAACAAGGTTTAAAAACAGTTATGTCCGGATTAAACCGATCGGTGTTTTTAACTCTAGCATGAAAAAGACAATTTGAATGCAAACTTCAATTTTAAAAAGTGACACAATTAAATACGCAGTTGATTGTTACTTAAACATTACATTATGTAAGAATTTTACAGGTGCCTGTCATTTAAACTTAAGAATGCAGAAGCTGTGGAATGGGGAATGGTCTCAAATAAGGCGAGACAAGAAACTGAGGTTCCTCCTCTTAAATCGCTGGAATTAGGAAGCAGGTTTGAACGATACAGACTCAGCCTTCTAAGAATCTTATTTATTTTTTAATTCCGATAAACCGTTACATTGAGAGGTTACTCCTTGAAATGTACATATATAGCATACCTAAATTTTGATAATTTATTTAACATTGGTAATTTTGTATTATGATTTCTTCATGACCTTGCCTCTTGAAAGAAAGGTGGATTCATGTAGTAGAGTAAGTAGTTTCAGATGAGAATTTTTAAAAAGAATTCACAAATGGTCCCATGTAAATAAAAGCTCGGCTGATTCCAACTAAGTTGTTCTAAATGAGAAGATTTTTCATAATTTCATAAAAGGTCCTATGTTATACAAAATTTGATCGGGACAGTCGTCTTAGATTACAAGTGATGTAATTTGATACCGTTCTGAAAGGATCGACCTAATTCATCGAAAAGTTGGTTCCAGTGGAGCAAAATACTTCTTGAGATTATTAATGAATTTCCAATAGTATGTTAGGTTGAACTTGCTACAGCGAAGACGGCTTCCTTGGTCATAAGATGGAAATCATCCAAATCACCTCCATATATAGCATATATATCGCCCTCCACGAAATTTCGACATGGTAATTGTTCGTAATTTTGACATACGATGTCGTATTTTCGACATAACAATTTCGTAATTTCGACATAACAATTGTGTAATTTCGACATATTGCCATGGCCGAGTGAACGCAAACTTTTAAGCCGGGGTAGAACGGACTGACGGACGCAAAGGTGCTTCTTAATCCAGGCGAGTTCCAGTTGTGAATAAGACATAAATCATCTAATCTACAGTTTATTATATACAATCGTAAATTCCAGCAAAATTACACACACAGTTATTTTTACGAAAGATATTTTGAAATCCAAATTATTAGAATAACAAATTAAGGAAGAATGAGATTTACAATTTCACACTTATTATAGTTAAACACTTTAAAACAGATATTCTTTAACATAGAGTTCTATGCTCAACCACGCACCAGCTTCCAATTCTGAGTGGAATTCATAAAAAACATAACACTAATATAGAGCTCCTCACAATATCCTCCGGTTAAGGCAGGACCACGCAACAGAATTAACTGAGCGCAACATAAATCTCCTCCGGTTAAGGCAGGACAATGCAACAGAATTAACTGAGCGCAATTCACAAAAAAACACACTAAATATAGAGCTCCTCGATCACAAGGCAGGACCACAACAGAATTAACTAAGCGGCACATAAATCTCCTCCGGTTCAGGCAGGACCACGCAACAGAATTTACTGAGCAGAATTTTACACAGAACTCACTGTTTACAGAACATCTCTCCAACACTTCTTCAAACAAGAATTCTAATGCACTGTAACAATATGATGTCGAAATTACGACGTAATTTCTTTTCAAGTAGCCCTATATGGCTTTCGTAGACGACCATATTGTCCCTCACGGAATATCCGTTTTTCAGATGAAAATGAAGATATTTGACGTTAAAAATTAGCTGTTGATATTCAATGTTTAAGCTCCTTTAAATTTTGAATTTTTTCGCCTAGCAACTTAATTTTGAAACTAAAAATTGTTCAATTTTGGTCACGATAAAGATAATAATGAGACGTCCCTTATGTTCCTTGCGCTTATGTAAGATGAAGATAGCTAATCAAGCAAATCAGGCATAAATGCCATTAGCAGACCCATGGTACACATCTTCAAAATATCAGCATTTCACACTGGATATCAAAATATCTACTACAATAGACTTCTTAACGCCTAAGCAAACCATTTTTAGTAAAAATTTAATACTTTTTTCAAGTTACAACCCCAAATTCAGGAATTCTAAGAATAATTCTAATGCAATATTTTTGTAACGCCTTGTTTGATTGGCTTACATTCTACGTAAAATTCATAACCTGTTTGCCGTAATGATTGCCAAATACACTAAAGTACGCAAAATATAAAATATGTCTACCTGAAAATACTGCCTTTAGATAGATTTGAAGCGAAGCCTTTAAACGACCGAAATTCACAATAAATGACGTTTATTGATAAGCGGAAAACGTGCACAATTTTCGCGGAATTTTTTAACTGATGATTTTTAAAATAATTCAAAGGTTTTCAACTACATTAGAATGGTGATAACTGCAATGCTACTCGTCGCCAGGTTAACTCAATTTGTGACGGTTAAATCCACGATTTACGGCCTCAAAGCTTAAAATAAAATACAGTTATCTCCTAATTGCATTCGAGTAGACCGCATTAACTAGATTAACTGACTATCCTAACAATGGTTAAATCCACGAGTTGTTTCGACGTTACTGTAAAAATATCGTTTTATGGTAAGAGGCAAGGAAATGGTCGCACATAATTAACATTTGACGTCCTTTTAACGGACGTATGATGATTAAGAATGGACAGCCAAAAACTCGCCAGTTTAATTTTTCCATTATTTTAAGGAACTGAAACGGACTTTTAGGATACACATGTATTTTATCATTTATTTTATCAAGCTCCATAAAAAAAAATTGGTATTTCAATGAATTAACTCCAATATGGAATGGTTTTATAACTGATTTCGGGGAGATTTGTTTAACTTGATTTTGGTCTTCTTCGCAACAAGCTGTGACTGCAAATTGAAACAGCCAATACGGAAAAATAAACAGCTGAAACATCCGCGTTTGGCCGATCTATATTTATTTTGCTATATGTCGCTTAAAGCTTAAGTCAAATATCATATTGCAAAGCCGAAATGGTATTTGCTAATATCACGGAAGAACATGTATGATCATTTTATCAAACAAAAGATTTTACTAAATAAAGCTTTAAAGGTAAGATTATACATTTACATGTTCATAGATCACTTCCATATACCCGACAGCATTTTCTTAAAATAATCTTTTTTCTTTCGATAACTTTACTATACATTAATTTTAATTTTTTATTATACGACCGCAAAATATTTGCGGTCGTATTATATTATGGCGTTGTCGTCGTCTTCTGCCTGTGGACACAAAGGTTTTTGATGGGATAAACCGATTCTTTGATATTTTGATACATTGATTCCTAGTATGAGATATGGTGTGGGATTGATTTTGGGGGTTCCAGCTCCCCCCGTT
>JAULBM010038950.1:0-10844 GCA_032357055.1 Geukensia granosissima
CGGTAAGGGAGGGACTTTTAGACTGCCACTGTAAAAATTGCGGGTTGGATAGGAGCGGAAAATTTAGCCTTGTAACTGGCCACCTACGGACCACTCAAAAAGAGCTGTTACAAGGGGTCTTTAGCGTGAGTAAGAATGACACAAATATAAATAACATATTATAAGAACATACATAAAAAGATTTTATACTTGTTCTTTGAGAAAAAAATGGCTTAGGGAGTGGTCCCAATAGATAGAAATAGAAAAAGAACCTCAAATTTCCAAACACCATGACTTAATCATTTTTTTTCATGTGTATAGAAAAGTACTGACAGATGTCATATAATCTTGAAGAATTGTTCCAATGATTTGCAGTGTGGATGTTTACTTCTGGTAAGGGATAAAAAAGACAATTCATGTAATTTATCAATAAACATAGATGTTATATCCTTTTTGTATGAAAATAATAGACTCCTTTCGGAAAAATTGAACACTGGGGCAGTTATAAAGAAATATATGATATAATACAGACATAATTTACAATACAGGAAAATTTCAAATTCATGCTCAAGTAGGTGAAACATTAGTTGACCATTTTAGAAATCACTTGTTTGATTTATGCACAATTCTTTCAGAGTTGAAATAAATAACAAATAAATGTCCACAAACAGAAGAATCCTGGAGGGTGTCCAGGGTATAGAAAAAGGCCATTTGGTTTCTCTGCCTGCATGTAGAACCTCTGCTTAAAGGCCGTCTGTTGGATTGGGTGGGATGAATTAATTCTAAGCAATCCCAAAAGCAGCTAATTAGTTAAGAAGGCAGGTGCTCGATTTCTACTCCAGGAGATAGAACCCTTACTAAAAGGGTATCCATCGGAAGTATGAATTATGAAAAGAACATCCTTTGGAGATGGCGTAAAACAGTGGGTCCCATGTTGGAAATAATGGCCTGCAGTCAGCATGTTATAGAACCCTTTTTAACAACTCGTTGCCGCTGGACATTAAACAACAATCAGTCAATCAATCAACCTACAGAAGAACAATACTTTATTAATTTATTACACCAGTTTCATCTCTGGGGTTTTAACTCCAGTTCAAAGAAGAAAACTGATAGAGTGTTTTTTCTCCAAACCTCATATTGTATTAAGTGTTAATCAGTGTTAATAGACCCTTCTTTATAATACTAACATGGCCTTACAAATGCTTTATGAAACTCTCACCAGATAAACCTTTGAACATGACATGTGTGATTTTGTTTTTAGACATTAAAGAATTTTTAAATTATTGTAGGAATTAGAAAAGTTGGCATCAAGAAAACTTAAAATTAATGCTAAAGAGACAATGAGGATAGCAGAGAAATTATATACACAAGGGTATATCAGTTATCCACGTACAGAAACAAATATTTTTCCTAAAGACTTAGATCTGGCAGGACTTGTAGAACAACAGACTAGAGACAATAACTGGGGAGGTATGTAGTAATACATATATACTTTTATCTGCATGGATGGCTGGATTGATAGGACATTTGACTAGGTCTATTATTTGAGTGTCTTTTGTTCAATATTGCAGGGACTTGTAAAAACAGGACGTGTGATATAATTGTCCATGATACAGCCATCCACCAATAACAGTCAAAATTAATTGTTACAGGCCCAATTATGGCCTACTTCAATGAACCAGGATCCATACCATAAACGAAATTGTAAAAAGCCCAAAAATAAAAAATGTGAAAATATTCCTATAAATAGAATTGACCTTATCTATTAAAAAACAATTAATAACAATAAACCTGTAAACAGCCGCAACCATTTGACTTCAGGTTCCTGGTTTGGGACAGGCACATAAAGTATGTGGCATGTTTGTTAGATCTCAACCCTCCACTAACATGTGACAGTGGTGTGACAAAACAAAAACATGACAACCATGTAATCAGATGTCAACAACCATTTTTAACACGAGATATGGTTTTAACACCTGGTTAAAGTAGGGAATTTCATTCGCTTGTTTCAGTACAATTATTTGAAAAAAAATTTCATGATCACTTTAAGTTTTGGTACCGAAAACAATCACAAGTGTTCTAAGAAATAGCATTGACCTAATACTGTAATCTTTTGCAAAATTGCATACCAACTTTACAAAGTAGCAATAAAGCCAATTCTTGAAAAAAGTGAAAAATTCCTTGAAAAGATGTGGAAATTTTTATGAAAAAAGTAAGGGAACTCTGCTTATAGTTTAGGGCTTGTGCTGAGAGGAGGATTTAAGGTCAAATCTCTATGAAACAGTGCCAGTCTTAAAATTAACAAGGCATACAATTACTATCAACCAATCATGGATAATTTTGAACATAACCCCATTTTTAATTGACATCTGACATACACATTTTAAAACAATCAGCTATGCCCTTGTCTGCAAAAGTTTAGTATAAATTTAGGAGTTAACAGTTCTGCATTTGAAGATTTGATGGTGGCAAATTGAGTTTACTGGTAACACATTAGTGGAGCCAGTAAACAGATATTTGCAACTATCAAATCAAAATTGATGACTGAAAATTTTCAAGTACAATACTGTTAACTCCATTCTAATGCAAATAAGTAATATTATGTTTAATCTTAATATTTTATGCAATGGAATACATGTTGGCGCATGCACAGTTTCTCTGGTGGCATCAAACATGGATTCGATGCCATGAAAAATTTGATGTCTTCCAATCAAAATCCATGTTACAAATACTCTAGCATTAGAATTACAGATGTAAGTGTTTAACTACAATAGCTATTAAGAAATTTGTAGACTACACAGCATCAGTACCAATATAGAAATGAATAAAAGTTTTGGAAAACATCACAACACTTCATGTGTTTCATGAATAGGCCCACTTCACTTATGAGTTGTACATTTACAAATGTAAAATGGTTGAAATCTAATAAGAAAGAAACACTCAACAAAATTTCCAAAACATTTGAATCAATATTATGATATAATTTGAATATATAACAAAGTTGCATGTTTAAAAAAATGGCAGTATGATAATTTGGAGGTTAGACTAACATCATCTCAGGTTATTACCTGGAGCCATGACCTGCATTAAATATTTAAATACTTTTTTTATTTTTCAGAGTTCGCACGAAGGGTTTTTGAGGAAGGGCCTAATCCAAGAAATGGTAATAAAACTGACCAGGCTCATCCACCTATACACCCAACCAAATACACAGATAGTTTACAGGTAATAAAACTGATCAGGCTCATCCACCTATACACCCAACTAAATACACAGATAGTTTACAGGTAATAAAACTGACCAGGCTCATCCACCTATACACCCAACCAAATACACAGATAGTTTACAGGTAATAAAACTAACCAGGCTCATCCACCTATACACCCAACCAAATACACAGATAGTTTACAGGTAATAAAACTTATCAGGCTCATCCTCCTATACACCCAACCAAATATACTGATAGTTTACAGGTAATAAAACTGACCAGGCTCAACCTACTATTTACCCAATTAAATACACCAATAGTTTACAGTTAATAAAACTGATCAGGCACATCCTCCTATACACCCAATCAAATACATAGATAGTTTACAGTTAATAAAACTGATGAGGCTCATCCTCTTTTACACACAATCAAATACACAGATAGTTTACAGTTAATAAAACTGACCTGTTTCATCATCCTATACACATGTTGTGAGCACAATTATTCACTTCTGCCCATCACTACTCATTGTCTCTAGAAACAAAATAAATGCCTTTTTAGCTCACCAAGCCTAAAAGGCCATGTGAGCTTTTCTTATCACTTCTTGCCCGTCTGTCATCAGTTGTCTGTCGACAATTACAAAAATATCTTCTCCTCTGTAACACCTTATCCAAATTGAACCAAACTTTGGTGGAATGGTCCTTGGGTGGTCTTAACAAAATTGAGTGCATCACCCCCACTGGCCTTCCAATATGGCTGCCATTACTCAAAATAGAAAAAAATGGAAAACAGGGTGATATTTTAAAAATATTCTTGTATGGAACTATTGAGCTAGTTTAAGTTTAAACTTTGGTTAAATGGTCCTTTCATGGTCCTCTACCAAAATTGTGTTCGTCATCCTCGCCCACCAACCAAGATGACCACTACAGCTGAACATAATTTAACATTAAAGCCTTTGGAAAATTCATTTGAAAATCTTCTTGTCTGAAACTACTGAGCAAATTGCATCCAAAATTTGGTGGAATGGTCCTTTCATTGTCTTCTGCCAAATTGTGTCTGGAATCCCCACCTATCAACCAGGATGGCTGACACAGTCGACTTAAGTTTAACATAGAACCCTTTGAGAAATTCACTTGAAAATCTTCTTGTCTGAAACTACTGAGCCAATTGCAACCAAACTTTCGTGACCCTCTACCAAAATGGGTCTGGCATTCTGCCATTCCTTCCTGCAACCAAGATGGCTGCTGTAACTCAAAAAAAATATAAGTATATTTTAAATATCTTTTTGTCTGTAACAAGAGACAATTGTTACCAAACTTTATTGGAATAGTCCATAAATGGTCCAAAATTTTGTCCGGCACTCCCAGCTGCCAACAGAGATGGCTGCGACAGTGTGACTAAGTTTAGCATAGGACCCTTTAAGAAAGTTTGTTGGAATCGAATGTTCTTCCAAAATTATGTTCTGCATCTCTGCCTGCCAATTAAGTGGACTGCAAGAGCTAAACTTGTAAAATAGGACTCTTAGGAAAATTAACTGGAGAATCCTCTAACTGACTACTGAGCCAGTTGTCCTCTACCAAAAGTTTATACAACATTCATTGAAATAAAAATTAGTGAGCAGTTTTTGACAGGTGAGTGATACAGGCTTCTGGTTAGATCTGTTTTCATATAGGTACTATAATCAACCCTTGACTGTTATGATCCCCTTTGGACTGATAACAGATTCTTGGTATAATAACAGTGTCAATATGGAAATGGGCATTTATTAATAGAGAATTCTGTAGTTTGAAATTTATTCTATTTTTTCCATATGAGTTGCAAATCACAATTTTTTTAATTCTCATTTTCACATTTCTGATTGTTATAGATTTCAACTGTATACATTATAAATGTAATGACAAAGTTTGCAGTTTTTATATTTTTCTTTTTAATGTGCAGGGTAATGAACAGAGAGTATATGAATTTATAGTGAGACATTTTTTAGCCTGTGTTTCAAAGGATGCTCAAGGATTTGAAACCACTGTTGAAATTGAAATACACGATGAAAAGGTAACTCAAGATTAAAAAAAATTTAGTTTATAAGAAGATGAAGTAGAATTTGATGTTGTTTCAATTCTTAATTCTTAACCTCATCAAATTCAGATTAAAACAGATTGATACAGACTTGAAAACCAGCTGAAAAGGAATATTTTTGTGATATTCCAAATTAAAAACTAAATATTAATAGGTCTGTTTCACTAGATAAACCTATTTGATTGAATAAATTTCATTTATTATAAAAGTGTTTATTTATAAAATAACTTGCTGAATTAATATATACTTTAGTCTGTGTTAAGAGTTAGGTGGCTATAGGTTTCACTATACTTTAGTCTGTGTTAAGAGTTAGGTGGCTATAGGTTTCACTATACTTTTGTCTGTGTTAAGAGTTAGGTGGCTATTGGTTTCACTTTTTAAGTATGATTGTACATCTGTCCTTCAACAATTTTCAGTCAAAGTTTTCTTGGCTTATGTAAGGTACATGGTTCAAATATTGGTGGAAAGCTTGATAATAATGTGTTTGTCGACGTGATTTTCAACATTGTTGCACAGATTTTTCCTGTTATACTGAACTTCAAATTCATATTTGGAACTCAGTGCTGCTAGCACTCATTTGTCAGTCTTCTGTTTTTTTCCTAATCTTTAAGATCAACAGTTAGTGTAATAACTGAAATTTATTTTGTACTATTTTTACTTTTAAGTTTTCAGCCCAGGGATTAATGATTACTGCCAAGAACTACCTAGAGGTGTATATTTATGAAAAATGGAATGCAAAG
Source organism: Geukensia granosissima (assembly GCA_032357055.1). Lineage (NCBI taxonomy): Eukaryota > Metazoa > Mollusca > Bivalvia > Mytilida > Mytilidae > Geukensia > Geukensia granosissima. The sequence goes on from JAULBM010038950.1 coordinate 6,001, forward strand.
GTATGCTTAATATATAAATTAATTTATTTTTAATGGCTGGTTTATGTGTTTTTCCTTTGTCATACTGGTTAGAGAATTCTATTATCAGCAAAATATGCTGTTATTAAAAAATTATCGTTCATTCTATTGTTCTTTGATGTCATGAGGAAAACAATGTCCTTGATGTTAAATGGCAATCCAGCTATAAACAGATGAAGCTTGGCCAACTTTATTTGATCTTGTATAGCCATCTGAATGTAAATTTCTTGATGGATATTATTGGTAAAGAAGATCAACAATAATCTATAAAATGAAGGGTTTGCAATGGATATTGCCTTTGAATAAATTTATATCTGTTTATTATTATGTTGATGACAATGATTCTCTAATCCCACCTCATCTGGTGTGTGCCAATCTTAAGCTGGTAGTAGTGGCTTGGTGTTTTGAGTTCACCTGACCCAAAGTTCATGTGATTAATTGCATTTATGATGCACATTTTACATTTTGAACTTCTCTTCTGAAACTGCCTGGCTATTTGGACCAAACTTGGCAGGAATGTTAATTATGTGGTCCTTTACAAAAATACAGTTTTTTTGCAGATCAAAAATTCAACATGTCAATATTCAACATAATGTTCACGGGAGATAATTCCTTTTGATTGGCTAAATCATTTAAGCTCTTCTTGTCATTAAATTTTAAATTTATTCAGATGATTGATTTTGTGAATAAACCCCAATCAAAGAAGCAAAAATAATTTTCCTTGGCTGAGTATTGAGACGTATTGTCTTCTTGAAATATAATTTAAAGTTTTTTTTATCATCTGAACTAAAGTATAAAGTATAGCTTAGTATAAAATACAATATAGCTTTTGGTAGGTATGAAGGTTGTGGTCTTTTTACTATAAGAAACACATAAATTAATTATATATTATGTACCTGTATGTAGCTAACCCAAACAATATTATTCTTTTTGATCAGACTTGTGAAGCACCTTGGTTTAGGAATATATTTTAAAAATTCCCTTTATTTTGTAGGTTATACCAGTGTATAAAAAAGGAGACACATTCCAGCCAAATTCTATTGAGGTAATTCAATATTTTTTTTAATACAGGGAAAATCAACATCACACTTTTGAAATGATATTTGTTACAATGTAGGGAATTGATAATCTTAAGTTGTTAGCCATTTATAATTGTATATTCTACAATCTAGTTGGGTAAATATTAAAATTTCGAGCCTTGGTTACTTGTGATTTGATAATATCTTTTTGAAAAACCAACTGAGAGGCGTAAAAACTGCGTAACAATTAGAGGAACTAGTTTTATATATTAACAGGCTTTGTATTTGATTATTTTACATGTAAACATCAATTGCGTATCTCAGGGATAGAAAAAGGCTATGTTTGATCTTCATTTCATTTATCTCTTCACAACATTTGTAGCGGACACAATTAATTAAAGAATTCCAATGCCCAGCCCAAGTTGGCAATTAAGAGAGTCAAGATCATGTGTAGTTATGGCATGTGGTGCCCTGGTTTTACTTGTAAGAACTTTTAATTTGAAGTAAAAACATTGATATTGATTTCCTTGTAGATGATTGCGAGTGAAACCAAACCTCCACCTTTACTTACAGAAGCAGATCTTATTGCACTAATGGATAAACATGGAATAGGTAACATTGCATTAAGATAATAACATCCGCCTCTGTGTTGTAATGGTTGTGACGCTCACATTGAGTGCAGAATGTCACGTGTTCCTCCACTGACCAGGTCAAACCAAAGACTTTAAAATTGGTATTTGCTGCTTCTCTGCTAAGCACACAGAATTTAGGAGTAAGAGCAAAGAATGGTCAGAGTCAGAATAATGTGTCTGGGTAAAATGGCATGTTTTCTTGTAGAATTTTTTTGTGAGCTCAGCATGTTTGTCTAGTACAAAACAGGGTTCATTCATAATCACACATCACTAATGTACTCTTGCTCTGAATATGTACAAAATATTTGCCATTGGACATTAAGCACCAATCAATTAATCAATCAATTAAGATAAAAACTTGTTTCCACTGCCACTGTTTCAAGGTAATAACATGTTTGCATTGCCACTCCTACATGTCAATTGTTAAGCAGATTCATGAGTTTGAATTCACAAGACATTTGTCCAGTCACAATAATTTCACAAAACTGCGTTGATCATTAAAACTTTAAGGTTGCTTGACTGACACTTTTTAGGTTTATGCTAAACAGGTATTCTTTCATACATGGCACATATCAAAAAGAAGAAATATTAACTGAAATGTAGAAATTAGAACCTAACATTATATAATTAATAGAAAGAAAGCAGAAATAATACTAACAAACATCTCTTTTCTGGCCCCCAATTTAAACAAAACACCAAAGTTAATATGTTGGTAAAAAGTTTTGACTGGGTTTTAAGAAAATATCTATGAAGAACAAGAGTAAAAAGTGGGAAAGATAAAACTGTTCTAAAACTAAAAATATTTCTTCCTTAATTGGAGTAAACTTTGAATGAGAAATGACTTCAAAAGAAAACTTCGTTATTAAAAACAATGGTTTGCAAACTCTCTGTTCCAATAAATAAAACATTACTTAATATCTTCCTACATTATGTACCATATATATTACTGCATCCTTTCTATGAGCTTAGGTTAGGTATACAAATACATATACTAATAATTTCCTTTTTGGTTTGTAGGAACTGATGCAACTCATGCAGAACATATAGAAACAATCAAAAGCCGAATGTATGTGGGTGTTAATCCAGATGGCAGATTTGTTCCTGGAGAATTAGGAATGGGATTAGTCGAAGGTAGGTTAAATGGCAAAAAGTGTCTGCATGCAGATATAAACAATGTTCAAAAATAAAAACATTAGTCACCAAAATGTTGAACACCAAATGAAAAATGATTCACCAGCATAAACTTATTCAAAAGAAACCACACAAATTCATAGACAAAACATATTGACTATATATAGGCGCTAAAAGAAATGTGGTTAAACAAGGTTAAGGTACCCAGAACACTAGTTAAACATAAACAAGGTTTAGGTACCCAGACCACTAGTTTAACCCAAACAAGGTTTGGTAGCAAGAACACTAGTTAAACACAAACAAGGTTTAGGTACCTAGAACACTAGTTAGTTTAACCCAAACAAGGTTTAGGTACCAAGAACACGTTAAACAAGGTTTAAGAGTCCAGAACACTAGTTAAACCCAAATGTGGTTTAGGTAGCCAGAGCACTAGTTAAACCAAAACAAGATTTAGGTAGCAGAACACTAGTTAAACTCAAAAACAAGATTTGGTACAAAAAACACTAGTGAAACCCAAACAAGTTTCAGTTACCCAGAACACTAGTTAAACTCAAACAAGGTTTAGGTACCCAGACCACTAGTTTAACCCAAACAAGGTTTGGTAGCCAGAATACTTGTTAAACCCAAACAAGGTTTAGGTAACCAGAACACTTGTTTAACCCAAACAAGGTTTAAGTACCCAGAACACTTGTGAAACCCAAACAAAATTTAAGAACCCAGAACACTAGTTAAACCCAAACAAGGTTTAGGTACCCACAGAACAACAAGGTTTAAGAACCCAGAACACTTGTTAAACCCGAACAAGATTTAGTACTCAGAACATTAGTAAAACCCAAACAAGTTTTATGTACCCAGAACACTAGTTAAACTGTAACAAGGTGTAAGAATCAAGAACACTAGTTAAACCAAAACAAGGTTAAGGTACCCAGAATACCAGTTAAACTAAACTAAGGTTTAAGAACCCAGAACATTAGTTTAACACAAACAAGGTTAAGGTACCCAGATTGTTAGTTAAAACTCAAACAAGGTTTAGGTATCAGAATACTAGTTAAACCCAAACAAGGTTTAGGTACACAGAACACTAGTTAAAACTAAACAAGGTTTTCTTACCAAGAACACTAGTTAAACCCAAACAAGGTTTAGGTACCCAAAACACTTGTTTAACACAAACAAGGTTTAGGAACCAGAACACTATTTAAACCCCAAGAAGGTTTAAGTATCCAGAACACTAGACAAACCCAAACAAGGTTTAAAAACCCAGAACACCCCAACAAGGTTTAAGTATCCAGAACACTAGTTAAACACAATCAAGGTTTAAGAACCCAGAACACTAGTTAAACACAGAAAAGGTTAAGGTACCCAGATTATTATTTAAAACTCAAACAAGATTAAGGTACCCAAAAACACTAGTTAAACCCCACCACACTTCCATGTAAGGCTATCTACTCCATATGTTGTCATTTTATGTTTGTCTCTGTTAGTTTGTTTTCCTGGTTCTAAGTTGTTTGTATGAAGATGGATCAATTCTATGATCTCTTTATCAACCAAAAAGTTAATTTGATAAATTCTATTTGTAGGCTATGATGCAATGGGCTATGAGATGTCCAAGCCTAACTTAAGGGCAGAGCTAGAAGCTGATCTTAAAAGGTATGAATTTTTCACAAATTTTTTTTAAATATATATATACATGTACCAATAAATTTACAATGTAATTATACTCCTGCAAAGAAAATTTGTGGTTATATAGTAATCACCCTGTCTGTCTGTCTGTTTTGCCTGTCCTTTTAAGTACATCTCCTAAATCCTTTGGATTTCAGACAAAATGTTTAGATATGCATATAATAAGGAAATCCATCTAGGCTGATTCCAAGGGCAGATAATCCATGGGCCAGTAAGGTCTCACTATACGGTACAACGTTTTCCATTGAACTCAATGTTAAAAAAACAATGTTCAAGAACTGGGCCTTAACATATACGGGTACTGATGCATACATGTTATACCTCGTTGGAAAGGAAATAAACACAATTTTTAAAATCAGTTGCA
>JAULBM010038960.1:0-20652 GCA_032357055.1 Geukensia granosissima
AAGTTAAAATTCTACTGTCACTTGGTGGGTGGCTGTCTCATGGACAATCATGCCACATCTCATATTTTTATATTGATCACTGACGCAACAAAAAAACTAATCTTAAAGATTAACTCATGCAAAAAGAAACTGTGCATCCTATAAAATGTGATAAAGTTTTTATGCTTCAATTATTTTATTGAAATATATCTTGGATTGTTGCATTTGAATTGTGTTTACCTATTCGAAGCTCTTCAATTAGTTTTGCACGATTTTTTCAAGTGTCAACAGGGTATTTCATATTTCCAGATTTTCTTACTTCAGTTCACAACCTTATGCATTTGGCGATTCATTTTCCTTCAGAAAGTTTGTTTGCACCTTACACACACAGAAAATCATCTTTATTCCGATACATTATATATTTTCCTAATGTTACGGCTCTCCCAAGATGAACACAACCGTGCAATTGAAATGTTGCAATCTAGAAGAAGCCAAGCAGACGTTGCCTGAAACTTTGTCTGTCACAGAAACACAATACTGTCATTATGGAGACGCTACATCCAGCAAAACAACGTTTCTGACTATCTGCGAACAGGACGTCCATGGGTAACGACGCAACGTCAGGACAAACATATCCGATTGACCCATTTTCGGAATCGATTCCAGACCGCCAGTTTGACTGCTAAGACTATCCCGGGACTTCGACCAATCACTTCAAGAACTGTCCGAAACGGTCTGCGTGAACACAATATTCGTCCAAGACGTCCTGCAATTCGTCCAGTTTTACAGCCACGACATCGTGTTGCCAGACTTGCATGAGCCATACGTCATTTACGGTTTCGATTACAAGACTGGAATACCACTTTTTTTACTGACGAGTCCCGATTCCACTTGGACATTCATGACGGCCGACTTAGAGCTTACCGTCGCCCTAGTGGGAGATTCTCAGATCCATGCGTGATCAAAGGTCACGCATTTGGTGGAGGTAGCGTCATGGTGTGGGGAGGCATCACAGCAACTGGAAGGACAGCGTTACAACTCGTTAATGGAAATTTGACAGCCGCTAGATACCGTGATGAGATTCTCCAGCTGCATATGATTTCATTCATACAGAATCATGGCAACAACGTGACGTTACTGCAAGATAACGCCAGACCCAATGTCGTCCGAGTTGTTCAGAACTTCTTGCAACATCAAAATGTCAATTTGTTGGATTGGCAAGCCGTTTCTTCGGATCTATCCCCAATCGAACATTTGTGGGGTGAAATGAATCCGTCCGTTACATTGGCGGAACTCGGTCCAGCACTTGTCACTATCTGGAATAACATTCCAAAAGCTTTTGTGCGAAACCTGGTGTCATCAATGAGGCGACGTTGTGTTGCATTCATCGATGCAAATGGAGGACATACCCGTTACTAACGCTAGTGAATTAAGTTTTCTTCATCACTGTCTTCAAAATGACCGCACATTGACATTTTTTAAATCAAAGTCATGCAGATTTGTTCAAAAGACAAAAAATGTTCTCTTGTGATGTTATTGTAATTATTGCTAGAAATAAATTTTTGGTATATATTATAATTAATGCGAAAGCTTGCACAGTTTCTTTTTTCCGTGAGTATATCTATTTTGAACAAAAACCTCTAAAAATATGTATTTTTTCAGAAAATGTTAGTCAAATCTACCTAGTTGTTTTGTCGTAATTGGGAAAAAATATATAAAGTTTCTATTGAAATATTAAATGACGATTATGAAACATATTTTTACAAGTAAAGGTAACACAATTTCAGTTACACTAGCGGTGGTGTGAACCGAATGTTGATTCTATATAAAAATTGTAAGAATATATAAAAGTGAGATCCCTCATCTCATTAAACAGCATTAACACATTTTGATTTCCCCGCTCTTTAATCTATAAGTCTCTTTTTTTAACTTAAAGGCAAATTAAAAGCTTTTGTTCAACTTTGTTTTGTTTAAAGGTGCCACAAATTTTTGATACAGAAGCGGATAAAATGGCTTTGTAATATATATGTGATTGAAAAATACTCTGAAATGTATAAGCATCATGCGAGAATTTTTGGTTGACAACATGTTTGTCATTTTTGGTGGACATATGTTTCAATAGACAAGTCAATATTCCAACAAAAACAAGTTCATTCCCTTACTCTCTGATTTGGTTTTATTCATATATGGACTTAAGAACAAACATATAGGTCGGTCTGATCTTTTGCCTTTCCCATATGGTGTAAATATCCGCTGATAAGTTACTCTAATGCTTGAGCTTCTTGTCGGTATTTTATTGATAAAGGGTTGCATCCGACAGAAACCAATGATTAAAATTCAGTTATCACATTGGAAATTCTTATATCGCCATCATGATATGATCGACCTATACGAAATATTTATTTCTTTAATGACTGTCCAACTGTCTATGTTGTTTCTATTTCAGTTTCAACTTCCACAGATTGTGAGTACCATCTGCTTAGACTACTGCGTATCACGATTGTTGTCACTAGTGGAAAAGAAGTAGCCTACCATGTTAGCGCAAATAAGCTAGCTTATCTTGTCATACGGCTGTTGATATAAAGAATCTTACATTGTAAGCCGTTGATTATCATATTTCTACGGTCGAGATAGTTAAACCTTAAAATTTCGAGGTTTACCGATAAATTTTAAGGTTTAACCATCGAGATTGTAGAAATATGATAATCAACGGCTTAAAATGTAAGATTTTGTTTCTCTAATTTTTTAAGCATCAAAATATTGTTAAAAAACTATCATAGGCAGGATCGTGCACCATATTTTATCATGACCTTGTTACAAGGGACGTAACACGTGTATAAAACAAACAGACATGCCGCTTATTTTTCGGCATTTTCATATGTATTAGTCAAAAATAAAGTAATTCCTACCTAACTGATAGAGTCTTTGGGAAGCTCAGTCCCCCAGAGTAAGAAATCAGATCGTGACTAGTCTTTGAATCCGTGAAGCGAAGCAATCGGGGTCTGAAAATCAGCCAATCAACAGCCGAGAAATAACAACCCTCTAGAGATTAGAAAAACATTTCCAAAAACCGTTCGAGGAGATCCAATTAGTTTTCTTTGAAGTTTTTCGTATACCGTTGTTCTGTTAATGTTTTTATCTGTCCTTTTACACATGTTTTAATATTAGATTTTAGTGTGGCCATTTGATATCTCGAATTTTAAAATATATTAACTCTCGTTTGGTAGATCTAAATCGTTGTCTTTATATCATTGTTTTGATCAATATTGAGAGCTAACATATTAATTAAAGCTAAGAATAAAAATGTATTTGACAAAACCATTTCTTATTCATTGTTCTTTGACATTTGCTAAGACGTTTTTTGTAATATGGACGACCTATAAAGGGAAAGGATTGATTGGTGGGTTTTTTTTTGCCTAACATCCAGGGGCAAACATTTCATGCATATTCAGGACGAGAATGAGTTCGACAATTATCAATATAGAAAAAAGGGCGGGATGGGACACAATAGGGCATCGGTTTTTTGACTGCCACTGGAAAAGGGGGTGATAGGTAGGGACAAAAATATTAGCCTTTTGTAACAGAATTAGAAATCTCTTTTTCGAAAATTGCAGAAGAGGTCTTTTATGTGCAAGGAGCGTGGCACACTCCAAACACGTCACCCATGGTCCATGGCCAGGCTTTCCGTATTATAACCTGGCAAACCTCCAACGAGAGGGCCTCCCCCATCCGCCACCTGGGGTTCGTGCTGGGTCAGCTCTGTGAGTTGAGCCCTGGAGACCGCTCCGTTGCCCAGTACAGGGAAAGGAACAGGAACTATATACACATGATTCAGCTGGCCTTTTAAGTAAGCAATTAATCACTATTTGTAATAATTCAATATGTCTTTTAACTGCTTATCATTTTTCTTTCGCTTTTAGATTTTTGTCTTCTTTGATTTTTTATGTTTTAGAAATAAAATTTGCCTTGTCGTTTTTCCCTACTTTAGTTTCAAACATGCTAATTTTTGTTTAATTTTAAAAAATCAAATCTACCAAATGTTATACTAATTTGGAGATGTAAAGCACATGGGTAATATTAACAAATAAATAGAAATATTGCCATGGCGGCCGAGCGAACGCAAACATTTAAGCCGGGGTAGAACGGACTGACGGATACAAATGTACTTTTTAATCCAGGCGTGGCATCAATTTTGAATAAAACATAAATCATTTAATCTAAAGTTTATTATGTACAATCTTAAATTCCAGCAAAGTTACACACACAGTTATTTTTTTTTAACAAAAGATTTCCAGAATCCAAATTATAAGAATAACAAATAAAGGTAGAATGAGGTTAACAATAACACACTTATTATAGTTAAACACTTTAATACATATATTCTTTAACATCTAGTTCCATGCACAACCACGCACCAGCTCCCAATTCTAAGCGGAATTCATAAAAAATAACACTAAATATAGAGCTCCTCACAATCTCCTCCGGTTAAGGAAGGACCACACAACAGAATTAACTGAGCGGCACATTAGTCTCCTCCGGTTAAGGCAGGACCACGCATCAGAATTTACAGAGCAGAATTTTACACAGAACTCACTGTCTTCAGAACATCTCTCCAACACTGCTTCAGTGGGGGGGGGGTTAGTTCCCATTTTTTCTGGTAGGGGTGAGCAGCTGAAAAATTGAGAGCCCCCCCCCTATTCATATATTGCTACCTGTAAAATTTATAACCTATTCATAAACTACATACTGTGTCAGCATGGGGTGATAGCCACAGTAACAAAATCTCTTTGATAAAATACAGATGCTGACCTGTTAATTATGAATGATAGCTTCATTGGAATGGGTGTCAATTGGTGTAAAGGTTTTAGCAGATAATTGATATACAAGGCTATTAATATTAACAGATTAAAATACTGGTCTATTTACATACCGCCTGTCAAAATTTTTCTACCTAATCATATATTGATTCTGAGGAAATCAGCACCTATTCCAGCTGTTCATCTCTATCTACCAATATGTAGGAAGTTACCCCCCACCCCAACCCGAGTATAAGCCAAAGCCTTTTATAATTCTCAGCACCAAAAAATTTCCTAGAATTTTCCACCTATTTTCCAAATGTTATTAACCTACATTCTACCTTGTTAATTGCATTAGTCACCAAAAACTTTTAATAAAAAAATTGTAAACAAACATTATTCAAAATATACATACTTCCAGCTGTGTACTGCGTGACCTTGACGAAATAAGATACACCTTTTGAGTCTTACTGCAGAGATGATAAAAACCACAAATAATAGAGGTGTTAATTAGAACAGTTACAGACAATAATAAGACTATAATTTATCAAAATTTACACTGCAACAATATAAGAACATTTAAAACGTGCATCTGTTGGTTAATTATCGTTGAAAAAATTAAATTATGCTTACATTGTACAAATATGAAAAAAATGATTGATGCTTAACGTCTAGTGGAAATATTTCACTCATATTCATGACGGGAACAAGTTTACCGTTACAATTACTCACAAACACTTTCAACCCCAACCCCATAAACTGTACGCGCCATTCATGCTGTTCTGAACTCATATTCAGTGGACAAGGAAAAAGGCGTTAGGGCATCTTGTAAAAGACTTTAATTGATTATTTTTGGATGGCTTTCTAATGGGGAATCATACCACATCTTCTTTGTCCATAAGCCAAAACTCGCCAAAGTAAAACACCAGATGTTGTAGGACAATATCCCAGAGATATTTTTTTGTAAAAAAAGAACGTCAAATGCAACTTATCTTGGCAAAAATCTAGATTTCGTCGTTTTTACATAAAATAACTTGTTACTTGTTTTACTTTGAACACTTATATGGTCGATTGTTGTTTTATTTGAATATTATCTAATTTTATTTAAATTTAAAAAATAAATGATTTGGAATAAATGGCGGAAAGACGGCAATCTATTTTTATTAATTCTAACAATTAATCTGCGTACAATGCGCTTGTCTGGATTAACCTTCATCTGATACGCTAGGGGCCAAAACACTGTCCAAGTTAGAACTACAGAAGTTAAAACTTTTTAAATTTCCAGTCAGTGACAAAATTAATGCACGCACGCCAAAATGAATACATGCCGTGTATGTGACGGCTTTTTATAGCTTGCCTTAGGCTGTGTGCCTTTTTAAAGGATTAAGAGTAACATGTAGATTTTGGTGATTTATACGTTTTGAATGGCTGTCTCATGGGCGATATTACCTTATCTACCTTTTATATATGCCATAACCGACGACAATTTAACGTTAAATCTTTTATAAAATTTCCTTAACGGCCGTTTTATTTGTAAACAATTTGTCAATAGCAACAAATTTGGTAAAATATTGCATAGACGGTTTACAACAATATTTAACTTACTTTATATAATTTAAACATTGCTGATAGTGGGAATAATGGTTTCAGATTGAATGAAACATTAAAAATCTTTTGTTAAGCAAACGTTGAGCCAGTTGAATTGCTCATTGTAGGAATGGTACTGAACCAAACCTGTTATCAGAATTCGAAGAATTCTATAGCAATACCTACAAAACTAGTGCTCTTGAATGGTAAGCAAATCTTGCTCTACTAGTGGCACCCTTCGTAGTACTCATAGATGTAAAATTATGCAATTAATGCAAAGAGATGAAAGCTATACGTTGATTACATTTTTCTATAAATCTATTATGCAAGCTTTAAATACATAGTTGCATTTTCTACTCAGAACTTTACCTGGAATTGTTTCGTCAGGTGAACAAAACATGAACAATAGCATCTATAAGATTGTTTCTAGTGTATCATGTAGTATTTCAAAGCTTGCATGATAAGTAAAGCTTCATTTTAATGGTATGTCTCATCAAGTCTTTGCTTTCGAATCCAAATAAACAATGATCATAGTTAAGCAATCGGCTCGTGGTTATATGAAGTTTGCAGAACTTCTTTCATCTTCGAAAGGCTTCGAAAAGTATTGAACTTAATAGTTGCATCGGATTTCGCTTCCTAATTCGATTTGGTTATATTTGAGTACTTCGTTTACTATGTTTCGATCTCGGACTCCCTATATTTTGGTTCTTATGCCACTGATGAGAGATTACTTCTTGAAATGTAGATATTGGTAAATTTTTATTTTTCAAATTTTATGCGAAAAACTTTTCGAAACCATGTCATGGACTTTTACAATTTTTGCTTGAGCTCCGATTGTTGCTTTTTATCACTTAAGAAAATACATTGTAAATTCTATCAAAAAAGCTTGACTTCGCTTAGGTTATCTCTGGTTTCTCGTTGTATATCTGAAATATTTTGCGCTAGTATTATTTTATAAATATTTTCTGCGATGATAATATACAAATCTTTGCTATGTGAAGTATTAAGTTTACAAGAAAACAAAAACAGTTTATTTGTTATAATCGTGCAACGAAAGCTATTTGGGACAATTTTAAATTCCTCTGTAATGTTGAAAAAAAGGACAGATACGGAGAAGAATTCATGGAGGCACAACACATCTTATCAAGCAGCGGACGAAGTTGAAAATCTAGAGGTCTCCTTATATTTATATAGTCAATGTGTATGATACGATATTGAAACTTCATTGTCATGTGGCTATCCGACAATTTCATAACACGTGCTATATGCACTAAATTTGGTCCTTCTAGGTTCAATAGTTGTAGAGATATAGAAAAAACTAACGCCTACGCCGCCGCCGCTTTCGCGTGGATATATAATACCTATGTCTTGTTATCGTAACTAACTATGTTGCATTCGAAACCAAAACAATGTTAGCAGTAATCATGGTTATATTGCCTAATAAAACTCATATTAGTGTTTAAATGAAACTATATTTTCATGAAAATATACTCATAACTATTTATCTATCTATCTATATTGTCAGTCGGTGTTCATACAGACATTCGTTATACTGTGTTACTAGTTCATAAACAACCGTAACGATAAATCTGAAGCGGAAAACAAATGCGTGTTGTTGTTCAACGCTCTGAATGAGTGGTACATTAAAAGGCGTTATAATACCATACCATTATCGTTGCCTGACGAAACCTCACAGAACCATTTTTCAAAATAACTCTCTAATAGAACCTTTCTAAAATGGACGACGATAGTCCGTTCTCTATTGATAAATTGTCGAAATTTCCCCATAATTCTCCTTGAACATGCAGAAAAATATGATGATGCCTACAGCAAAAACATAATTGCTGATTTGCTCTTTAAAACGACTTATGCAGTTTACAATAAATATCATTGCGTTGTTGCATGATGCATTATTTTACTTTCGTCAAACTAGAGGATAACTTTATTGGTATAGTCTGCTGTTCAATTCATTCGATGTTTCCCGTCGGGATGTCTTTGTTTAATCTTGATTTAAGTTGAACTTGTTACTTCAAATAAAAAGGTTATCTATACGTATATAATTTTTTTTAAATTCAAGACAACATAATGATACATATTTAAAAAAAATATTTTCATGAAAAGCGAGAGAGGACACCGATGACTTTTTCAGTGTTTTTAAATACATACATTGTCGCTGCCGGCGGATTTTTCATCCCATTTCGATTTGTTTTGAGTGAGTGCCTCTTTTGCTATTTCTTGGATTTCCTATGTGTCGGTTCTAATCCTACTGATGAGAGGTTACTCCTTGAAATGTACATATAGCATAAAAACTCTCTATATTTATTCAGCATTGATAATTTGTATTTTGAAACCACTGGGTCGATGCCTCTGCTGGTGGACCAGGAGTAACAGAGGGTATTCACCAGTTTCATTGTCAGACTTGTCTGACATGAAACTTACCAAACAATGATTTACAAAAAATTGCTGTTAAAATTTTAAAGCACTGAAAATACAAAAAGTCCCGAAAAGTATTGCACTCGGATTTCGCTTCCCATATTTGAGTGCTTCTTTTGCTATTTTTAGATCTTGGACTTCCTATGGTTTGGTTTTAAAGCTACTGATAAGTTGTTACTCCTTGAAACGTACGTATAGCATACAACATTCTTCTTATTTATTTAACTTGGTTATTCTGTATTTTACGACCTTTAACAAGTTAATTGACAAATAATTCATATCGTCCAGCAAGCTGAAAAAGACCACTGGACAGACTTTATTTGTCCAAAACATCTAGTGAATTTTTAACACTCCAAAAGTAGTTGACAGTTGATTTTGACATTTATTCTAGAAGTACCCCAGAAGTTAACAATGATGGTGTTATTAATAGTTTGAGCTTCGTTATTAGAAATGAGACATTAGTTGTAGTGCATTACTTGTACATTTCCGTCAATGAACAATAACAAAGACCTGCTTGTTTCAATTTCAGAAGCATAAAACTAATCCGAAGTTCTTTTTCTCAAAGAGAAACTGGAATCCCATTAAGCAATCGAATTAAGTATTGAAGAAATAAGTGAAATGTTTAATACATCAGACTTTTAATCGAGATATAATAGTTCATGATTTAAGGAAACTTAAAATTTCTGACATTTCTGATCAGGATTTGGATATTATTGTTTTAATGCAAAATGTCAAATCTCCTTCCAGAGGAGAATCGTCTGAAACATATATTATTCTTACAAGACACCAAGGCTTGAATGCATAGGGCATGAAAATCCAACTAACAACACTGAAGTCCAAATCCTTAACAGAAATTAATTAGTTAATAATGATCCTACAAATTCATGAACTTTGCTGAACATCCTATGTTTGTCCAATAGCATATTTGAGAAATGTGTATCAGAAAAGCGTCAACAGCCAGGCCAATTGTACCTTCGAAGGTCAAAAGTTATGCAAGATCTTATCTTTTTTGCAAATATACATTATCATTTCTTTTAAATGGATTGTGATCGCTTTTAAGAAAGTTAAGGCGAGTTTAAAGTGCTTCAACAATGTCGACTTTGTTTGACTCGGTAAACAATAATGCTCAGTAAAGAGCTGTACCTGTCGGCGAATTTTTATAGCATATATTACACTTTTAGTGGCGCAGTTGATTCCAATCCTGGTGTAAAAATTGTTGTCGGGACCGCGGACCTCGTCTGTTCTCTAAGTTTAAGAAATTATATTGATTGATTAATTGAATGGTGCTTAACGTCCAGTGGCAAATATTTCATGCATATTCAGGACGATGGCATATTATTGATGAGTGATAACGAATGAACCTTGCTTTGTACTAGACCGACACGCTGAGCCGGATTTTTAACGTGCTAGCTCACGAAAACAGCAGTCCGCAGGAAGACGTGCCACTTTACCCAGACATGTTATTCTGACTCTTGGCCGACCAGTCTATGCTCTTACTCCTAAACGCTGCGTGCTTAGCGGAGAAGCAGCATATACCAATTTAAATGTCTTTGGTTTGACCCGGCCGGGTAACCATTACACCACCGAGGCGTTCTGTTAGAAATTATAGAGCATTAAGGTGTTTGCATATCATAGTAAACGTCAACTCAGCTCTATTTTCTATTGCTTCGTGCCTAAAGCTGTCTTAACATTGTGACTGAATCAATAGCGATGGCTATTGACAAATGTCAGCCATAACTAGGGCCTTAAATACCATGCACACGGATTAAACATTTGGAAGCATTGTGTCATGAATTACAATATTAAACAATTTAGGGCGAAGGTTTCGGAAGTAAAGCACTGGGTCTGTCTAGTTTGAATGTAGCTTCTAAGACTCTGTCTATATTTTGAGTGTCACGTTTTCAAAAGGATTCAGCGGCACTGTGTTTTAAATTCCTTGTCATCGTTATAAAGAAGACTTATGAATTGCATTTTGCATCAATGACAGGATATTTTAAGTATCATTGTGCATCCGTTGGATTTTAGATGGCGAACGTGTATGCACGAATGTCATTTATCAGACATTGAATATCAAGACAAGGGATTATATTCACGAACGGTATAATATTGGATGGTTTGGCCGTAAGGATTACAATGTCGTTAAAAGTCTGAAGCCCTTACTTGCTATATATTATCACACCATACACTTTATCGATCTATTGTTTATAAATTTTGGGCAATGGTATTTTGAGAAAAACTTTTGAGACACCCAACAAAAAGACATGGAAATCTAGGATCCATAAATTGTACCGAAATCTTTATTTTTGTCCCGAATCCTTAGACCATAGTAGCTGCGAATAAAAAAATAATAAAAGAACGGGAGGTGCCAATACTTTTGAAAAAAAATAATAAAGCAAGATAAGATCAAATATAAAAGTACTCTGATTATTAGGTCAAAATGAGATTGAGAAACGTTGTCTTTTTTCGTAAATGCGTTAATGATTTCGGGATTTTTTCATTTTTAGCAATGTTTTATATATGCCTGATATGCCAGAGAATTGCTAATTGGAAAATGTTTAGTATACAAAATGACGGCCGATTAGTAGATTAATGTCAAACTTGATTGAAGGATTTTTTTATATAGGACT
Source organism: Geukensia granosissima (assembly GCA_032357055.1). Lineage (NCBI taxonomy): Eukaryota > Metazoa > Mollusca > Bivalvia > Mytilida > Mytilidae > Geukensia > Geukensia granosissima. The sequence continues at coordinate 11,423 of JAULBM010038960.1, forward strand.
TTTTCTTGGCAATCGAGGATTTCACTGTTACAAACTGAGTTTTTGTGGCAGCATGTCCGAAGTTTTTAAATGAAGGCTTGCAAGTTTCATTCAGTATCTATATTATTTATAAATAGCTTTGCAGATTGGTCTTATATTGACCCCAAAATGAACTGCAATAGGGGGCATGTAGCAGAGAAGTCTAGAAATCTAAACTTTCCTTGATTGTAGTCTACTAATAATTTCAATGCATCATAAATTACCAGCTAGTTTTATATTATACTTGAACATAAAGGTCCAATCTTCTCTCTAAGCCTTTCATGTATCAGTTAGTTACCAATTTAAATTAGGAGGCATTTGTTATGAAACTAAGACTTCCTCCAGCAACAAAACTGATCGCCACTATATGTCTGAAATAAACAAGCGAAGAAATGAAGTTTCACGCATATCTCCTATTTTTATGTTAAAGGTAAGATTGACAATTATAAAGATTGAAGCCGTAAGTTTCGTATAATAATCTGTAAATATGGTAATTTCTTTTACTTTAAATTCCTCGAATCATATCTCATAGTGTTGTAATTCTATTAAAAGGGATATTCATGTTGTTCCATAGGGTTATCGAATCTGGTTGCACAGGGGTTCATTTCCTGTTCAAATAATTTGCACTTGGATCTGATAAATGAAATAAAACTTTCCTATGTCATTAAGTCTTCCCACGAATGGATGTTTACCGACTTATTAACGGCCATTTAGTGTTGTGTATTCTATAGTGATATTTTCATTACAGATTGCTAAGATTAGTTTCTTTTCAGAACAGATCTAAACTTAAATCGATAATAGAAGAATATATCCTTTTACAACAGGGATAGATTTTTCCATTTATATTTTATTAATGGAATGATTTTTTTGGGGGGGAATGAACCTTGGAGTTTTGGATTTTGCAATTGGAGAACGATTTGCTAATATCGAAAAAGTAAACGTCAATTAAGTTAAAGTCAATGAATTTCAAATGACTTTTGGTGGTTGCGATAAACGAACTATAAATCTCTCAGTTTTGAATATGAAAGCAAGGTAGAAAAAGTCCGAACAGTAAATGCAAATAAAGAAAAGTAAATGTATCATATGTATGTCAAAATGACTATTTTAACCCCAAAAAATTACTTTTGCGAACTTGGTTTAGTATTTGAACATGGAATAGCGAATATCAAAAATGTAAATAATTGTTAAAAAGGGAATATTATTTGGTTTTCTGTAGTAAAAATGGATTGGAACCAAATATTTGTCGGTCTTTGGTTTCCAAAAAAATGATTTTTAACACGATTCCACATTCACAACTTAAAGACTGTCTTAAAAAAAAACTGATACATCAGTGATTTGTTAAACAAAATGGAAATCCAAGATATAAATATTTTGTTTGAGGTAAGAAGATGTCTTACTTTGTTAGAGAACGTATCGCTTGTGCTAATAAATACAGTGAAGGCGATATTCTCAAAATGCTAGACTCTATGACTGACAACATTTTTTGTGAAATTTAGTGGCCGAGTTTTTCAACAGACAGATGGCATTCAAATTGGCACAAATTGTGCAGCCCTACTAGCCGACTTGTTTATGACTCGTATGAAGCAGATTTTCGTTCGGGGACTACTGCCAAATGGCAAAAAAAAATAGGCCAGACCGTTTAATGATACTTTTCGCTATATCGATGATGTTTTTTCGTTGAATAATCCTATGTTCAGTGAACATCTCGACCAAATATATCCCATCGAAGAAGAAATAGAGGAGACCATAGACTAAAAAAATCTCCTTCATACCTAGATTTATTCCTCGAAATTGACTAAGAAGGTAAACTTGTTCCTAAGATTTACTACAAACGGGATGACTTTAATTTTTCTATTGTAAACTTACCATATTTTTGTGGCAATATTCCTGCTTCGGGGTTTATATTTCGCCGTTGATTCGGTACTCTCATGCTTGTTCCAAATATCAGGATTTTCTGAAGAGAGAATTGCTGTTTTCGCATAAATTACTACAACAAGGATACATCCGATTAAGGTTGAAGTCGTTCCTCCTAAAATTGTATGGTCGCCATCACGAATTGGTTGAACCATATGATATCAATGTATCTAAACTAGTTTTGAACCTGTTACCGGTAATAAAAATATAAGTTGACCTCTAAAACCAAGTCATTTAACAAAATCTTTATGTGCCCTGTGTTTGTTTATTAAACATTGTGTTTGATTTTGTATGTATTACTGTCGGTCAACTTGTGACATATTTTGTTAAATTTCTTTGCCCGTGTATATCTATAATTTGTTGACCTTACCCCGCATTTTTGGTCTTCAATGCACAGATGTAGTGACGTTGAAATCTAGAAAAGATTTCCGCCTAAACGTTGCTAGGGGTCTTCTTGAACTTACAGTGAGGTGCGAGTTTTCACTTCGTGATGAAGGCCCCATTGTGACTTTGAGATGAGGAACAGCAATCAGGGAGCTGTTCCTTTGCTTGTAATATTCTTGAACATATGAGATTTTTGTGTCATGAATATTTACTCCATATACACCTTTTTTCGATCTCTTCTCGGATTGACGTTTACTCGGATTTAAGATTTAAGATTGTTGCGCACAGGACAGGGAATGCTTACCCTTCATGACACCTGATTCTACTCCTGTTTGTTAGGAATTCTTTGATTCCTTCCGGATTTGACACTCCTGGTTTAGATATCCTGATTTAACAACGATTTTGACATAGAAGAAACCACGACAGATGTTGCACGCAAGACAGGAAATGCTTATCCTTCATGAGCACCTGATTTCACTCATGTTTTGTAAATGAGTCCTTGGATTCCAAGCTTTTGTTGATTTTGTTTACGTTTAATCTTTTAGTTTGTTTCAAATTTGTCTTGTCTCTTTATACTATGCACTTTGGATCTCTCGCAATGCTATTATACACTGGACATAAAATATGTAAAAAGGGTACAAAGAATTAAAATAATAATAATAATAAATGAATAAAAATTGTGAAATTTTAGTGATATGCAGATATTGTAACATGTTATTAGGTTTTGGCTACAAATCGTTTACCCCTTAAAATAAACATGTGAACACTTTTGAAAACATTTATGTTTTGTTCCTGGATGACATCCTCTGATTCAAATAATAAAAGATTTGTGGATATGGGTACATGTAAGTCAATAGTAAAATTAGTTTCATTGCGTATTTGATAACATCTTACACAATGTAATAAATTGACAGTTTGTCTCGACATGACCGCAAGTACATGTACAAGGCGAGTTAATGAATTAAAGTAAAAACACATGCTCATTTAGTGAACTACTGTTCATAAGCAATCTTGTATGCAAAATTTGACCGATTCTAGTTTCTGCATAACAATGCTTCGAACATGCCTTAATATGCTTACCAATATTATTTGTAAATATTTAAGGGATGTGGAATTACGAATTTATTCCATAATTTAACGGTAACAGAAAAAAATAATCTGAATAAAAGCTGAATTTCGTACGCATTTCCAAAATATTCTCTGCTTGGCGCGTATATTGACGCGTATAATAACCATAGATAGAGGCGACGGAGTTCGGAATAATGTCTCGCAAATAACTTGTGTCTCGTTGTTCACAATCTAGTAAAACAGGACAAGTTCATGTTTTTCCCTCCTTTCAGAAAGTTTTTTTCCAGTCTCATCGTAAAGTTTTTGATTTGAAGTCAATTTTTAAAAATACGCATGGTTTCTATTTGAACATTTTCTATTTTATTCGACAGGTATTGCGTACGGTTGTCCCAAATAACATCCCCATATTCTAGTATCACGCGGATAAAAGAAGAGTAAATTTATTTTCTCGAGAATGATTCTATCCAAGATAAAAAGTACATTCCTCGGAAAATTAATTTGTTATAAGCCTTTATAATAATATAATCAATGTGGTTATATCATAAGCCATTACTGAAGAAGTGAATACCTAAATGTTTATGGTTTGTAACCACTTGCAAAATATTGTTATTCAACGACAAGGGAGGATGTATTGGCTTTAACACGCGAAATTATTATCGTCTCCGATTTTTGCTGATTAAATTTAACAAGCCACTTTTTAGACCAAATATTTATTTTCTCAAGATACCTGTTTAAGATTTCCGCAGCAGATACTGAGTTGTCAAATGTTATATAAATACTAGTGTCATCTGCAATAAGCTTGATAGAGGCATCTATATCATTAACTATATCATTAATAAACAATAAGAGAAAAGAGGTTCAATATGGGACCCTGTGGAACGCCTGTATCATCAGATTTCCACTCAGAGTTACGCCCATTTAACACAATCCTTTGAGTCCTATGTGATAAATATTTTTCAAAACAATTTAATAAGTTCCCCGAGGAACTAAAATTTTGTAATTTAAATTATAGGCACTTATGACAAACACGATCAAATGCTTTACTAATATCACAAAATACTACCCTTATTTCCTTCCCACTATCTAAACTTCTGCGGATATCGTTTGAGATATTGATTTAATGACTGATAACTGAATCGCCTCTGACAAAAACGGACTGATTGGTAGTAGTTCTTCTATTTTGTGGTAGAAAATTGTGAACATGTTTATACAGGAATCTCTCCATACTCTGAGAAAGGATATTCAATAAAGAGATAGGTCTATAATTTTTCACTTCACCCGGATAGCCACTCGTAAAAACTGGCGTTACATTTGCTCTTTTCCATTCTCCAGGAAAATAGGATGTAGATAAAGACAGATTGAAGAGTCTCCATTTTATGATGGAACTCGTATCCGAGGTGTTATTATAATTAATCTAAGCTTTCCTGTATATATTTTAACCTACATAAATCATCTAAGATACATGAATTTACGTCTTATTTTATATAATAGAAATAATGCACAACACTCACAACTCACGCTCTCTGTCAGATAAAGCCTGGTTTTTTGTAGTGTTCATGTTACTCCAGCTTTAGTTTTCAGTGAAGTGTCGTGTGTTCTGTGTTTGTCTTTCATTTTATTTTGTTGGCCATGGTCTTGTCTGTCTTCCGACTTAATGCTATCTGTCTGCCTTTTTGTTATCTCCAAATTCCATATAATTACGTATCTAAAGTCGGTGGCAGACCTCCGCCAGCAACAAAACTGATCTTAACTATTGACTGAAATACAAATAAAAGTGGAGTTAATTTTTGCAAAACCTTTAACAAGAAACATGCAAAATATGTAAAATAATACGTATTTTACATTTTAATACGCATTGCTTTTTCATGTTTTTGGTATACGGAAAACATACGAAACATAAACCAACGAACAAATGAATATTAAGAAAAATTGACAGTCTTTATTACATAAAAAGATCTGTAAGTGTAGTTGTTTTCAACATACTTTTCCCTGAATCATGTCTTGACTTTCACTTCCTACCAAATAATTCTACATTAATTTAGTAGAGCTTGTAAAATTAACATCCGTTTTGTTATATCGACATGAACATGATAAATGACTTTCTGTAAGTAATTTTTTTATTTCCTTCTCATTTGTTTTTTTTCATTTTTTGTTCCATTTTCACATATGTGTAATGACTTTATAATGTTTATAAACAATAATATTTTAGGCCAAACACACCTTTTTTCTGTTTACTGTACAGTTCGGCAAATATCACGAATTTTTTGAACATCTTGGTTTTGTAAAAATAGCCCTGTATTCGAATATATATAGTTATACAAATTGAACAGTCGCACATTGTTCCCTTATATTTTTTTAGAAACACTCGAAAGGCCCAGCGAGATAAATATAAAAGTATATATCGTCTAAAGGTTCCATAATGCATGGCTTCCCGGATCGGTTGTTTCTGAGATGTACCGCGCGACGCCCTCCCTGGACTCTACCACATACGGTTTTGTCGAAGGACAAGGGTCTTTACTAAGGGAATTTAGATGTTCCCATGAAAAAATTTGGGATTAGCTGTATTTTTAGCCAGGCCGAAGTTTAGTACCACCCTTAGATATTTTAGATTTTAATTTTTTCAATGTAAGCATGTTTCCGAGAGAGCTTACAGCGACATTACTTAAGAAAGAACTATCAATGTAATTTCAATGGAAAGCTGCAGGCATTACCTTTCAAATGAGTCTAAAATATAGTAATCGCTAAAACTTTACCCCTACCCGTAAAATAGGCTTTCAATCTTTTTATTTTAGGGAATTTTTGCCACTTTTCGAGAAATTTTGCATTAAACATTTTTTGAAAGATAAGTTGCAACAAGATTAATATAAAAATATCAGAAAATCTATATTTTTAGCCAAAATTAAGAAAAACAGGGGATTTTTTATTTCAAATTTTTCCCAATATAAACAATTTACGACAGACTGGTAAAAATACTGAAGAGAACATTTTTATGTTGGACTTATTTTGTTACTACATCAATTATCATTAATTAGAAGCAAAGTTGGTACGATTAGTACAATTTTCCATCTTCAAAATAAAACAATAGTACGCCTTAACCTCAAATTTAGCACACACTTTGTATTATTTGTGGATTAGGCTTTACACAGGAGACAATGGTGTGACAAAAAAGCAATAAACACACTATAAAATCGGATGAAATAGATTTAACACCTAAGATCGATACTGAAAACCAACAACAAATAAAAAATTTATTTAAAATTCCAAGCTTTATTTACAGCGTTTTCGTAAAAATTAGGATGTGAAATTCAATGTTTCACAAGATGATTATAAGTGCATCAGAAGTTTGATACCAAGTCTTTATATTTATGAAAGAAAAAAATAAAAGATTAAATCAATTTGTTGTAACAAAATCCTTGACTTAAACATTTTTCTGTTAGACAGAGATTGCGTTCATTAAAATCTTAAACGTCGCTTCAAGTATTGGCAAAACGAACCAGCTGACAAATATATACACCGTACGGAGGAGCCAAAGAAACGTCCCGAAAAGGAAGGAGAAATTGGAAATGAGGCTTATGTTATACGCTTTATTCAAGGTTAATTCCTTTGTATAAATCTTGGTAGTGTATTTGTAGAAATCTGAACTATAAACGGAAAAGATATCGTCAAGATAGCGGTAGGTTTTGTTAAATTTGTCTATCAAATCAGATCTAGAAGGATCCTTGTGAAGTTTGGCCATAAACTGAGATTCATAACAGTAAAGAAACAAATCTGGTATTAAATGGAGCACAGTTTGTTTCCATATACATGTTTTGCTTAAATATCTAAGCAATGTCTTCGAACGGTCCTAACTGTACTTGATAAATCATATCAGGGGTCATGAGGGTTGTCTTTAGCGGTGTTATGAATGTTTACACATAACATACACAGTCTTCTCTCCAAACCTAAATTTGCTTACTTCATTGTCTTAATATATTGAGATTTCCCCCACAGGAAAATGAGATTTTAAGTTGATTGTTTACAGTTATCGATATGACCATTCAATTTCGTAACACGTCTATTCATTTTAATGAGGAAGATTTATATATTTGTTGTGTGATCGACATGAACATGATGAATGACAATCGGTAAGCAAATATCTAAATTTCTTTTCATTTTGTCATGCCGAAAGTTTCAATTTTTATTTCGATTATACTGTTGGTTTTTTTACTATTGAGAACAAACGCTGTATTTTATATTTGAGTGTATAACAATGTTTGAGCAGAGATCGCCTTTTCTTCTTTGTGAACCCTTTTCATGAACACTCAGAAGGACTATTTGGTCGTTTGTATGGGATGGGAAAACTATTCAAATATCAAGAAATGTTTCTTGTTACCCAGTGAAAAAGGGGGACGGGAATGGTAAATTTGAGAAACTTTATAAAAGCAAAACAAGTAAAGTGTTTGTATTCCTTGATTAACACAGAAACTGACAAATGGAACGCTATTGGTAAATTTTGGTTGACAGCTTTCGATGAAAAATTTGATACAGATTTTTTCTTATGCAAATGTTCAGAATTTCGTGGAATTGGACCATTCAAGATGTCAAAATATTATGTTAACCTTTTAAACTCTTGGTCAGATTTTCAAAATACATATATATATAATTCAAAAGAGGACCTTTTGAATGAAAATATTTTTGGGAATCGGAAATTAAAATTCAATGGGCATGCATTATTTTTTGCAAATTTTTCTAAAAGTGGGATAAAAAAAGTGAAAGATATATGGGATGAAAATGCCAAATCATTTAAACATACACTTGATATTTTCAATAAATTGATCGATAAAAGAAACTGGATCGCCGAATATAGCAGAATCAAAGCTTCATTTAAACCCGACCACCTCACATTATTAAAAGCAGACAATATTGACCCACCACGGCTTGGGTCTCCGTTTTTAGTCGAAGATTCATTGCATTTTGTTAATAGAAAGGGTATCATTCAACCAAAAAAATTATCTTTGAAAAACATACAATATTTTTGGAGGGATAACACTGTTCCCAACTGTAAATTGAAATGGAATCTCTATTTTGAAACAGAACTACAGTGGGAAAATATATGGAAGAATGTATATAAACATTTTCAGATAGAAAATCAAGAAACTTCATCTTGATCCTGAACTTAAATTATACAACTCGACAATTAAAGTAGTATATATTATATAAACTTAATAAAACCGACTTGTCAGCACCCCAGTTGGTCCTTGACACCAATTTTAAAATATCCAATTCCTTCAAGCATTTGGTTTTTAACATTTTGATATGAGGAAGAAAGGTAAGTGTACTTTCAAAAATTAATCCAAGAAACTTAGTTTCTTTTACTACTTTAATTGTCGAGTTGTATAATTTAAGTTCAGGATCAAGATGAAGTTTCTTCTTATTACAAAAATTGCAACAGTTTTAGCATTAGAAAATTTAAAGCCATTTTCTTTCGCCCATTTCTCAATTTTGTTGATAAGGAGTTGGAGTTGTCTCTCAAAATTATTTTTTTTTTTTTGGCTCTATAACAAATTAGGAAGTCATCAACATATAAAGAACCTTCAACATTGATTTGAGGGTTTTAGCTACACTATTTATTTTGATGCTAAACAGACTAACAGAGAGGATGCTTCCTTGAGGAACACCCATCTTCTGTTCAAACAGGTCAGACATAGTAGAATTGACCTTTACTATGAAATTTCTGTTAGATAAAAAATCTTCTATAAAGATAGGAAGTCTACCTTTCAACCCCATATAAAAAAGATCTTTTAAAATACCATATTTCCATGTTGTGTCGTATGCTTTTTCTAAATCGAAAAAGACCGACACAACGT
>JAULBM010038961.1:0-10844 GCA_032357055.1 Geukensia granosissima
TTTTGATGTTAACATGATTTTTTATCAATGGGATGCTTAAGGCGACAAAAAAAGTTGGTCCCATAGAGATGTGGGGGTGCACGGGGAGTTATCTCGGCCCACGTACTATTATGGACTATTCATTTACTCAAAGATGAAAACATCTATGATTTTGTGATTTTATATCCCCCCAACCAACCATGGGCCGCTCCAGAATTTCCATCAAAGTTTCGACAACAGAGTGGCAGTAGGCAAATGTTTGCAAAAGTCCTCGTTAATTTTCTAAAAAAGTTCCCAATATTGAGCTCTTAAATCCAGTCTATAATCTGTTCTATAGTTTTATCATAATCTTATCGACTAGACACTTATTTGAGCGATATTTTGAAAAAAAAAAACACTGCCTCGCCAAGTCTTTAAAAACACATAGTATGTCGTGTTATTAACAAAATCTGATAAAAAAAACCCTCTACAATCTCCTAAAAATGACCAATCCAAGAGAACTAATTTTTGTTTTATTTCTATTTCTTTTACTGAAAATATTCCCGTTATATAACAAATTTACTTAAGATTGATTGATTGATTGTTGCTTAACCCACGGTAGGTATTATTTGAGCCATGTTCATGATGAGAACAAGTTTAAAGGACGAGACAGGTGTAAGGTCAAAGAAATTAATTGCAAAAAGATGCAAATTTGGACTGCAGTTTGGATAGGGGTTGGAAATGTAACATGTACAACTAGCCGAAAATTGTCACTCAAACCGAGCAACCTCTGTTTTTGGGGTGTTTATACCTCTTAACCAACTGACGAACTATTAGGAGGCAGTTATATCTTGGTTTCGCTAGCGTGTTGAATCGGATCCAGGCAACCTATTAGTCGAATGAGTGGAATTGGTTGGATGTTGATTCGGTATGGCATACATAGCAACTAAAATAAGTTTGACGACAATTATATTTTGGTAAATTTAATCGGTTAAAGTATAGGGATTGCAATTGGCAAAATTTCAAAACATTCGATCAAACACCGATAATATGGCACATCAGTAATCTGTCTAGGGGCTGGGTATAGAAATAAGATTTTAAATTTTTTGCGTCTAAAGTTAAAAGAAATGATAATCAAAATTGATGTGTTAAGATAATGGTAGAATTACTCTTTTATGTCAAAGTGATCGCTGAAATCAATATTTTGATCAATGGTTATTTTTTATAGTTAATCAACAAAGAGGGCAATATTTCTCAATTTTCTAAATTTTATGCCTTTCTACTGGTATGAAATGCATTGTGTGCAGGTCAAGCATATTTTTAGTTATAGACAACATTTCGTTTAAAATAAATATACTTTGTAAAACCTAGCTACCTTAAAGTCAATGAGAAACTAAAAGTTTAAGTTGCTTTAGGAATACCACTTTAGTAATGTGGGCGGAGTTTCTTTAATCTAAGATTTTCCTAAAGATATACTTAAGTTAGGGGTTTTATGAATACCAGTTAAGTAAAATGGGCGGAGGTTTCTTAACTTAAGTGTTTCCTTAGCAAATCTCAACTTAAGTAGTTTTATGAAAACGGTCAAGAATAATATCTCCTTTAGAATTTTAACAAATGCAACAAATTTTAATAAAACATTGTTTGACAAATTTCATGTCAGACAAATCTGACAACTGGGCTAGTGAATACAATCGAAGACCTCTGATCCACCAGCGAAGACATCGACAAAATAGTTTCAAAATACAACATTACCAATGTTGAATAATTATGAAGATTTTTGGTATGCTTTATGTACATTGCAACGAGTAACCTCTCGTCTGTATCATTAGAACGCAGGAAGTCCAAGATCCAAATATAGCAAATATTAATTCAGAGGACAAACAATATACTGAAAAGTAATGCTTGAATAAAACGAACCTTATGAGGTTGCATTCAGATGATCCGAAAAAAAGGCAGTTCGTTTGATTTTTAAAAACATATGTAGAATCTTACTATATTACAATTCTTCCTTAATTAACATGCTATATATTGAAAGAAACTTGTACTTTATGATATTCTAATGCATTGACGTTTATTATTGACATTATAAAATTGTACTCTTTTATTATTTTGTCACACATTGAAAACCATAAATAAATATATTTACCTATGTTAACCTGTAATTTCCTATACTGCAGAAATGAAAAGAAATTCCGGAAATCAAATGAACCGGTATAATATAGCGTAATAAATAGAAGTCTAAAGAAAAAAGAACTATAAATGTTATATAATAAAGAAAGATGCAATGTTTCGGGTGTGTCAAACTAATATACGCGAACTTTTTTTTAAATAAAAAAAAACTTGTTAATCTTTTAAAATATAAATTACTACAGAATCTTTAGAGCGATTTTATTCGTTGCACAAAGTTATTAAGTGCTGATGAAATATGTCTCATTCACCTACAAATCATTTCCTCATAATAATAGTAATTATTACTCAAACAAATTATAGTCGTATCTTTTTTCAGTCGATAAAGGCTAATAAGAATAGCTGTAGAGACTTTAAAAAATCTAATAATCTTATTTTTAAATCTAATAATCGGTAAAAATGTAATTTTAAGTTTTCCGAAAACTGCTTGATGACTTTCGTACTTTAAACAAAATCAATCAACAGTTTTACAACTTTAAGAAATTATTAAGAAAAATACGAATAAATAAGTTCCATTTATTGTTTTAAATAATATTATGAGAAATTTTAAAACTTGAAATTCAATAAGTTGAATGCAAACTTACAAATCTACACGTTGAAAGAAAAAGTATAAGACGATAAGTTATATATATATGCATTTCAGCATACTATTTGAGGCAATGTTCAGTTTCACGCAAAAAAGAAAGTAGAAAATGTATCCCAAAATACCAAATTTAATTTGATGCACCGTATGCCATTTTTTCGAGTTCTAAAGGGTCGAAATCCGGAGACAAATATACTCTTACTCATGAATATGGAATATTTTTATTTTCAAACTTACATTAGAAAAAAGGTATCGCTAGACTTTGTGAAGCAGAATTCTCATAAGGAAATGGCCGATAATGCTTGCAAGATGATATTAGAAGTTTGTTCAGGAGGTTCGGGTGTCTTCTGCCAATCTTGGATCACAAACTTGTGGTATAAACTTTTTCTATAATTGCAAATATAAATTCTGGAAAGAACATATCTGTATAAAATTAATCCTGGATCAATATAATGTTTATACGTCTAAAATGGCATTATCATTTTAAGCATTAATAGAGAATAAAGTGCTTTTTCAACATTTTATTAATTAGTCATTGCCAGGGGAGGTAACTCCAATGACTTTATTTTATAAAGGAATGTACTGTGGAATTTATGTATGTATTTCTTATTGCCCCCTGAGGGCCCTTAATTGGTAATAAAATGATTTGATTTGATTTGATTTTGTGGAATTATAGATGTAGCCGAGATCGGTGATCCTAACTTTTCTTTTTATATTCTGATAATGTATGATAAAAGCTATCTTTTCCTGTTTTATTTTAGAATACTATCGTTTTATGTTCTCTATATCAAACAAAATGTAGTTTTCCATATATAATCAACAGAAAAGGAGGATTTTGCTCAACCTGTTGCTTGAAAGCGAGTTCGGTGACATAGACGTTTGATTATAATTTTTGAAGCACAATATAGATTATCTTTTTTGACAAAGTATATTAAAATTCTATCGATTTTTATTTGGACACCCCAACCTCCTTAAATGACAAAATTGGATTAAATAAAACATTTGAAATGATTATATCCAGAACGCAAAATTTCAGAACTCATAAAACTAGCCATCGAACAAAAACTTAAATCGGACACTTTTATAGCTTGAAGTAAAATAATGAGATTTTTGTAAAGATTTTTTTGCATTCTGACATATAGTTTTTCAAGCAAGTCCACAAAGCTGAATTTTCTACTCAATAAATGTAAATATTCCATTTTTATTACCAAGTGTATACAATTACGAATTTATAAAATATCCTAATTAACCAAAAACAAATTAAAAAGGCAATCGAACTTTCGCTGACAGCTAAATCTGCAGCAGAAATAAAGTCGCACAAGGTCTTAAATTCCATTTATGTACGGAATCCTGTCAGGGCAAAAACTGGCTAATGGGCTAAAAAGTCATATATCCAGCGGTTGATTAAGGATGTGACACAAAATATAAAATAAAATTTTATAAAAAAAAGTGTAGAAAAATGTTGAACGAAAAATTTAAAAGCATTTTTGTGATTCACCGTTTAGTCCGTGAGCAAGGACGACCTACCGTGTACCCCCTGGACTCTACCAAATATGATTTTTTATGCAATAGGGTCTATACTAAAGGATTTTAAATGTTCCCAAGAAAAAAATTTGGATAGGCTATATATGGAAGGCCAAAGTTTATAACTACCCTCTGTAAGTATTTTCCGAGAGCCCTGACAGCGCCATTACTGAAGAATGACAAATGAATTTGGTATCAATGGAAAGCTTCAGGCATAACCTTGCAAACATGCTTATAATATATATTGCTTTCTTTCCTAACTTTAGTAGTAATCACTTAAACATTACCCGTACCCCTAACGAAAATAGACAGAAAAGAAAAAGATATAGGCTTTCAATTTTGTAATTTTGTAAATGTTTACCGCTTTTCTAGAAATTTTGCATTTAACCTCCTTGAATGCTATGTTGCATCAATATAAGTAGAAAAAAATCAGAGAATCCATTTTTGTAGGCAGAATTAAGAAAAATAGGGGATTTTTTTTTAATTCAGATTTTTTCTTATATAAGCCGTTGACGACGGTTTGTTAAAAACTACTGAAGAGAATGTTTTGATATTAGATTAATCATGTTACTACATCAGTTATCTTTATTTTGAAGCGAATTTGGTACGATTTTTTTCCATCTTCAAAATAAACAAAATAGTACCCCATACCCTCAAATTGAACAACAGCATTTTATTATTTGTGAGTAAGGCTTTGCAGAGAGGTGAGAAATGATGCATTTCTTTATTAAACTGACAGAATTAGTACTCATGTACACAAATTTAACGGGAATTTGGCAATAAAATCTCTATGCTTTAAAATAAGGAAGAAGACTGAAAATGGAAGATTTCAGGAATACAGAATTTTCTATTACTGCATAATAACTCCATCTAGGTAACATTATAAACATCTCAGATTTATTAGTTCTGTTCAATATTGGTGCACTGATCTGTGCTGTGTGTTCTACGTTTGTATTTCTTTTCATTTTGTTGGCCATAATCTTGTCTTTCTTCCGACTTAACCATTTATGTCTTACCTTTTGGTATCATCGGATTCCCTTTAGTATTTTACGCCATATATGTTTATTATTACAATTGATAAGGAATATTTGATAGGAAAAATCCCCTCTTATTTACGTCTTTTTTATATTACGTTGTGTTGTCAATGAGCCTAATTTAGATTTGTTTAACTTTGGGTTTTAGATTTGTCGTGTTAATCACTAAATGAATCAGTTTTATGAAGAATAAATCATAGTTTTACCAAAGTATCATTATTTTAAGTGAACAAATGGATGATTATGGATGATTATTGGTTTCATAGATTTACCATTATCATCAATGAGTGATAAAAATTTATTCCTAAAGCATTAGATAACAATTATGATTACTGTTTTAATTTTCAATTATTGTAAAATAGACCTTTAAATTCAAAGGTAATTTGAAGAACCAAATATGCTTGAAAAGAAAATGATTGTTATAATGTAATGGAGAAATATTCGAATTTATCACGAATTTCGGTTTATCTACCCAATAAAGCGCTATAAAGGTGTGTGATGTTGATTGTCTTCATGATATTTAATATCACTTGTCTTTTTACTTTTCTTTAAAGTATTTTTTTATTTTATTTAAATACAATATGGAAATATTCGAGTTACAAATATAGACAATAAATTGTAAAAATATTCAAATTCCAAGAAAATCATACAGATGTAATTAAATATTATTTAAGCAAGAAACTTTTAATCCTGTACCGATTGTGCAGTCAGCGCAAGACCAGTTTTGTTTCTTTTTTATATTGTTGACAATGCACTTGTAAATAGATGTTCCAGGCGCCTTCGTACACGCCTTGAAGTATTGAATACTCTGAGTTTAAAAGGAATTCGAAGATAACAAGGGACAGACAGACATCGTTTAGTCGGAAGACAGACAAGATCATGGCCAACAAAGACAAAAATAGAACACATAAAACTACTCTGAAAACTAAAGCTGGAGTAACACAAACCCTACAAAATCAAGGGTGATTTCAGGTGCTCCGGAAGGGTAAGAAACTCCTGCTCCGCTTGTGGCACCCGTCGTGTTACTCAGTAGTCAAAGACGGTGTATAGTCACAATCGATGATATATCATGGAAGAAAAAGCACTTGAAATAAACATTATTCTTTGTAATTTACCTTTGGACACTACATTTTAATTAACCAATAGGTTTCAATAAATGTGCTTTTAAAATTAAACATACAAGTATATCAGCGAATTATACCCGTAGATATATGGTGTAAATATTTTAAATTTATTGTTTTAATGTCTTTCCTTTTTTGAAATAAATACATTTTCACGTCAAAATCATGAAGTATTTATATATTTAACATGGGTAATATTGTATTTTGACCCACTGGGTCGATGGTTGCGACTATGCTGTTGGACCACAGAGTATTCACCAACCTACTCGATAAGTATTACACAATCTTTTAATTACACCAAAGAGAATAACAAATCAGTGAGAAATGGGGTACTTTGAGAATAAACCTCGAAACGTATAGCACTTAGTAGTTGTCCCTGCCGTCGGATTAGGCTGCCCATTGCGTTTTGTTTGGATTGCTATTTTTGGATCTTAGACTTCCTACGTTTTGCTTCTTATGCTACTGATAAGAGGTTACTCCTTGAAATATAATATAGCAAACTCAAATTCCCCATATTTATCCAACATTGGTAATTTTGTATTTTGTGTAACCTATTAAGTCAGAATAACTTGTTTTGAATTTATAAATTCATTTTGTTCATTCATCCAGAAGGCTGGATTTTCAAATTTGATTATTATTTATTTAGCCTTAAATTTTTATATAAAGCTAGAAACATGTTATATGAATATAATCCTAAATAGGCTAAAATTTGAGATTTAAATAAACTGTAATAAGAATTTGAAATTCAGATCTTCACCAGCAATATGGCGATATACTTGTATATTTAATATCAAAATCATATTTCTTGATACATTGTAGTGAATTAAAATGTGGTGGCGTATAGTTAATCATACAGAATAATATTTAATTAATGTTTTTCTTGATATAATAATATTTGATTGCATTTCTATTGATTTTCCCAGGATTGGAATATTTGTTCAACTATTTTTGGATAAATAAACCGAAATTCCGGATTAATTCGAATATTTCTGAATTAAATTATAACCATGATTTTCTTTTTAAACATATCTGAAATTACCTTTGAAAGGTTTATTTTTACAATAATTGAAAATTAAACAGTAATCGTGATTGTTATATAATGCTTAAGGAATAATTTTTTAACACTCTTTGATGATAAACTTATGAAACCAAAAATCACATATTTTTACTTAAAATATTGATACTTTGGTCAAACTACGATTTAATATTCATAAAAATGATTCATTTAGTTTTTACCATGACAAATCTAAAACATAAAGAAATCTGAAATTAGGCTTATTGAGAACGTAATATAAAAATGACTTAACAAGAGATAATTTTTTCTATATTTTCAATTAAATATTCATTATAAATTGTAATTATTGTCATATATGGCGTAAAATACTATTCAGACATACATAAAAGAGAAATAATGTACATGGATTGAGTTATTATGCAAGAAGTAGAAAATTCTATATTCCTTAAATCTCCAAATTATCAATATTTCTTCCTTATTTAATATTTAAAGATTTTTTTGCCAAATAAGCGTTAGATTTAAGTTCATCAGTTCTCATTCCGTCAATTTAATGAAAAAGGCATCATTTAATCACCCTTGCAAAACCTTATCAACAATTAAACAATAATTGTACTTAATTTGAGGGAAAGGGTTACTATTTATTTATTACTACTTTTCATTTATTTTGAAGATGAACTATTGTCCAAATCGTAAAAACATTTCAAGGAGTCTCCTCTCATCAGAAGCATTAGAACAAAAACAGGAAATCCAAGATTCAAACATACCCACGAAAGCACTCAAAAGCAAACAAATCGAAATGAGAAACCAAATCCGACAGCAGGGGCAACTACTAAGTGCTATACTTTTCGAGGTTTATTCTTCAAGTATCGCATTTCTCTCTTATTTGTAATTCTCTTTGGTGTACTAAAACGAAAAGTCACATTTTGTTACAGCAATTCAATGAATGTTACAGGACACACGAATCTGATTAAGCAGTCTATACGATATATTTTACAGTTTTTCATTTGGTTGGATGAATGTATTTCAAATGGACGGATTCTTTTATTTTGACCGATGTAAAAGTATGAGTATGCCTTTTTGCTTCTTTAAGTTTGCTTTAAAGGTAATTCAAAGTAAAATGTTTAAAAACGCTTATATCAAAATATGTTGAAACGTACTATTATAAGTGGGTTTTTTTTTGGCGTTGTGACCTATAACCTTGGTGTTGAATTAAAAGGTTGCTTAACAGTTCAAATATACGTAAAATCATTGAAGTCATCGGTCAATGAATCACAAAATTCCATTTTGAATTTGATGCTCTGTATGACCATTTTATTGATTGTCAACTCAAAGTTTATTTGTTGAAAATGAGGTGATAAAAAATAACGAAGAATTAATGAACAAAACAAAATAACCAAAAAAAAGTCAAAAATCTTCTACATCGAATGGAAAGGTTTTAAAATTTTCTTGAAAATTCTCATAAATTGTAAACAGAAAATTTACAGGCTTTTTGTGTAATCATGCAAGGAGAAATTATGGTCAGTTTTCGAGGATTCGCGGATAGTGCTTATCATTTATATAAGTTAATAGATGTGTATTTCTGCATGAAATGTAAATACTTAAAGCTGTTATAATGTTCATTGAATTTAGTTAATTGTTTTCCCTCTTTTGTGTGACTTTTGCCTACTCTTAAGAAATAAGAATCGAATAATTAACGGAACGGAACTTACAACTGTACTCGGCAGATTGTGGATTTATGAAATTAACGTTATTTAATTAAATAACAATATGAAATTCTACAGTTTATCGAATAAACTTACTAATTATTATAATGTATTAATGCAGATCGTTGCCCAAAGATAAAACGTCCAGATAATTTCAGTCGGCATAATTAACAAAATTGATATGAATCTTCTTGAATATTACTTTGATGGGACTTATTTCAGTCGAGAAATTACTGAATTTGTGAAAACCATTTCTTCCTCCCCTCCGCAAATGAAAAATAAAGTCTTTGGGTGCAATGTCATTCAAGAAAATATATGATTAACCATTATTGTTGCCTTGTTACTACAGTATAGAGATTGGATAATACTAAGACAATTATCGTTAAAAAAGAAATAAAGAGTTATATTCTAAAGAAAAAGAAGTGAAGGTCAAATATAGAGACCAAATATTAGAATCAGCCAATAAATTTAACTATTTAGGGGTACTGCTAAAAACAAAAAAAGAGGAAATGACAGCGTGTGTCTAAAAACGTGTATGGTACTGCCCTTTTTATCCTACTTTGTAATTTGAGTATATGTTATTATCTGGAAAGCAGTTTCGCCTCATTAAAATAAAAAAATACACCCAAAGGGAAAACATAAAATTTTAACATTCGCCTCATTTTCAGTTCAAAATTCATTTAATAAAGAAGTTTCAAATATATTATGTTGTACTTACGATGTGATGATGCGCACATTTTTACAAAGTTAACTTCAGATATACGCATACTTCTTAGAATTGTAAAACCTGCGATACAACACAGAATGATTTACTTGTCTATAGTTATAACACATTAAAAGTAATTGTTGCCAAATAGATGACATTAGTGTCAGTATTTGTGCTTACTTTAAACAATAAAGCAAAACTTCAATTTAAAATTTGAGGTTAAAACTTTTCAGGCCTATATCTGTTAAATTAGTCCATATTTAAAACACAAATTTTAGGGTGATACACGAATCGAAAAGGACAAAAAAATTGCCCCTCCCGACCTTTATAACCTTGACTAGAAATGTAGTCTGCTTTTAAAAGTTTATGTGTTTCACAAAAAAAGAAAAAGGAAAACCAAACAAAAAAAAACGACAATTATCAACCTTCCTATCAACAGTTAAACTTAGCAAAATCGATTTAAGCGTGTGTCCATATCAAAGATACAGAAACTTTTACAATCTTTGAGGTAGAAAGTTGCAATTTAAAAGAAACCTTAACTAATATAAATTTATGTAGCAGTATATAAAATAGGAGATGGAACTAAATACAAATTTTGGGTATGCTATATGTACTTTTCAAGGATTAACCTCTCATCAGTAACATTAGAACCGATACATAGAATGTCAAAGACCCAACCATACCAAAAGAAGCATTCACATCCAACCAAATCGAAAACCTTTTCGAAGCCTTTCCTTATTTTCAGTGTTTGAGAATTTAAGCAAATAATATATAGCAAATATCTCTAAAAAAAGTGTTTGATAAATTTCATGTCAGACAAGTCTGATAACTGAATACCCCCGGGTACATGATCTACAAACAGTAAATTCTCATCAATAGCATTAGAACCGAAACACAGAAAGTCAAAGATCAAAACAAAAAAAGATTGATTGGTTGATTGATTGTTGTTTAACGTCCAGTGGCAAATATTTCATGCATATTCAGGACGAAAACAAGATAAACAATAAATCAAT
>JAULBM010038971.1:0-10844 GCA_032357055.1 Geukensia granosissima
CCCCTTTAGCAGGGGTTCTACCTGCAGGCGGAGAAACCGAACGGCCTATTTCTATACCCCGGCCGCCCTCGGGGGGCGTCTAAGGAAAAAAGCGACCAGTGAACAAATTTTAAAAAGTAACAGATTTACTAACGCAAACACATTAAAAAGTGTCAATGTACCTGCATTAAAAACTGAAATTATGTACATGTCGACGTTGAGATGCAGATTACTTGACTGGTTCCATCAAACGATCAAGACTGTTGTCTTAATAAAAACAAACAATGCTGAAAATTAAGAAAAAGTTTTTAATTAAAGTGGATTTACAAATACGAAAATATTATGTAAAATTGATAAGCCAAGAAATACATATTCAACAATATAAAAGTATAATTTTTCTGCTACATCGCATTTTTCTTTTTTGATTTGTTGACTTTCTTCGGCAATTAAACCGATCACTTTAACAAGCTACAGTTGAGGGACTATCCTGTTCACTCGAAAATATTCAATTCAAATATGGCAAAGACAATACAAATCTCAGTGTCGGAAATTGGCCAGAGTATTATTCTACGTACGTAACATTACTCAATTGTATGCATGTTGGTATATTACAAAGTAATTTAACATAATGATGACAGAATTGGTTCAAAGTGGGCTCGAAAATGTTTGTCTAGATGATATGTTGTTTAACGAATTGAGGAATCATGACCATTCAGCGATGATATCTGAATTAAACTATGTAAACTCCCTCATTTATCTCGGACGTCTTAGTCTCTAGTTTATCTCCGGATTGGTTATATCGATGGAAGCATTTGCGTAGCTATTACTGAGAAAGACAACCGGGAAAACAGAGAGACATCATTGAGAATTAAATTAAACCCACAGGTCTACTGTGCTACAGTGTCAAAAACTGGCAAGTCATCGGCTACTGCCATTTCGACCATCAGCGAACTTAAAATTACTCGTAGATAGGATTGTTAGTAGAAACTAATGATTGATGATAAGATTTTGACATGTTTCAGGCAAAAAAATTGAAAAAAATTTTAAATCGCCAAAGGAGTGTGGTCCACATAGGGAATCCTGTCTACAACTAACTTTGAATAACTCCTATTGAAGTTGGAGAATCAGGAATACAAATTTAAATTGGCAATCATAGCAACTTATCTAAAAACATCTTTAACTTCATTCAATATCAAATTCAAGTCCCGTTCACAAAAAATTCTTGATATGTTTTTATTTGAATTTAAATTAAATTTTTTTTTTGAAAAGCCAAATCTTTCCAGAGATCGAAAAAAAGGTGGTGTTGTGAGACCGCAAAAAAATTATTGAGGAAATAACATGTTAAGTAGCGAAGTATGGGGAAAATAACATGTTGATTACGTAATGATGGAAAACTATGTGTTTGTCAAATCTATTCACGGAACAGATTACAATTACACCTCAGCAACTGTGCAAAAAAAAAAAATCCTCCGAAGACACAGTACTTAAAAATATTAAGTCGAATTACAATGTCAATGGCAGTGCACTGCGTTACTAAAATTGTGCATATTTCTCTTTTTTACAATTTGAGTGTACGTGTTTTATTCGATATAATAGATAAACGTTTTAGCATGGAATATAACTCGAGACTTTGTTAATTGACCAGTATTTTATATAAGAAAGTGGAACCAATAAAAACTTATTTCTAGCCTTTTCATCAAGTTTATTGTTTTGAATACATCATAAATTCATATTTAACAAAACGCAATTATCGAGGACACCGTTTTTAAAGTGTTTATAAATCTAGTGACAAAAACAAGTACAATGTTCTGAAAACAACGCTTAATTTGTATCCTATTTAAAGGTTCAGTGGGTTTCAACGATCCTTTTTTAATTTATTTGCTTTATATGCAATATTAAATGCAGGCTGTGAATTTAATTTCGTACCAAAACTCTACATTTGCAGGCATATTTTAACAAAAATCATGGTAAAGTTTAGAGAATTTTGTTAAATAGAGGAAACGGGGGATATGGAGTTTATATTCATGACACAAAAATCTCGTACAAGAAAATTCCAAGCAATGGAACAGCGCTTTGATTGTTGTTCTTCATTTCAAAGTGAGGCCTTCAACACGGAGTAAAACTTAGTAGCACCGGTTTGAGCGGGATTCCTTGCTAGATATTGACGATACGATATCTTTGCATTGAAGAATACATATGCGGGGTAAGGTCAACAAATTACAGATATACAGGGCAAAGAAATCAAACAAAATCTGTCATAAGTTACCCGACAGTAATTCATACAAAATCAAACACGATGTTTAAACAAACACGGGGCACATCAAGATTTTGTTTAATGACTTGGTTGTTTTATAGAGGTTAAATAGGACAGATAGTAAACAGATGAACTGCAAGATAATTTTCAATTAAGACACTGGACGCAAAAGAAATAAATGAAGGCGCACACGTGGAGCTAGTTATCTCAAGAATAATTACGCCATAACTGTAAAATACAAAAGCATATGTATTAAAGCACGGTGAGATTTTCTACCTTCTCCACAAAGCACTAGAAACAAACTCTGTAATGAAATAAGAGTCTTGAGAATCCTGCGATTTCTATGTACTACTAGTTAGGTGAAGGTTGTAAGAACACGGGCAAATCGAACAAGATGTGAATTGTATACATGTATACACTGCAAAAAGGAACTAAAGGCACATCTCCTATAGAAAAGTAGAGGTTACTATGGGGATGAAAAAAATCGTCCCTTTTATAAAAAATTCAGACAACCTTGTTCAATAGTTAAATCCAAATAAAAAAGAAATATGAATACACATGTAATACTGGTATTTGATTTATTTAAGCAAGAAGATTATACTGAAATATAATATAACCCCCTTGATTTAAGTAAGTCTTCTTTTTTTTTGGTGAATTTTTTGAAATTCTGGGTTGTTTAAAGCTAAGACATCATCCAGATATCTAAATACGAATATCAACTTTATTTTGTTGTACCTATGAATTGTTAGTACTTTGTAGTTAATCATCAATAAGTAATGTATGTTTCATGAACTGAGTCTCTCACTTTTTACTAATTTCTGAAAAATCCTTTGAGGGAATCTTAATTATTCTTATATGTAATGTAAAAAAACTTCCGTTAACTTTTGTATATTTCGGATTTTTTATACATGCTTCTAGTTTTTCTCCACTCATCAGGAAAATTTGTAAATTTTTGTCGTTTTCCATTATATGTTTTTGCCCAAAATTTTATAATTTTTGAAAATGACATTTTCTTTGATCGATTTTATATCTATTGATAAATATTTATATGCAATGTCAGTAAAAATAAGATTGGCGGTATCAGAAATGCACAAATTTAGACATTGGCGAACTTCACAATCTTTCACAAAAATCAACAATTTTCACATGAGCACAGGACAAACAACAACACCTGTAATATTTTGAATACCCAATTTGGTTGCTGGTAAGATAGTTAAACCTCATTCTAAATTCTCTTATCAGATTTTATCATTGCTTTAAGAATGAACAGCCAAAACACGAGAGACTCGGCTCATCAAACTTACATTTGTATATTGGATACAACTGATGTTTGTATTGCAATGAAATTTAAACATTAAACACTTACAAGATTTATTAACTACAGATATTCGGTTTAATTTTCTATTGTAGCATATCAAGATACGCACCTGCATTCACAGACACAAGATTCACAAAGAAATATGTATTATACATTATTAAAAGCTCGATAGATATCATAGCATTTGTGTAAACTGAAAAATCTGTTGGTTGAGTTTTCACATTGCTTTCTTCACAAAAGAGTTAATAATTAATTTTGTCAATTTAAAACGCCCTTTTCTCGCATTATAGTACAAACAAATAATAAACTTATTAAACGAGAAGGTGCACTGATATATTCGTACATTGTGCATATTTCTCACGACTCCAAAGCAAAGGTGTAAAGTGTTGAGAATCTCGATTGGTGTCTGTGAGTCACGGCGCAAACAGCTTTGTACAAAACTTAGATCTATATAGCAGCCTGTGTTTACATACGACATGAGAAGTATTTCTTTCATTCAAAGACTGGTGCAAAATGCACAGTAAAGTTTCAAAATTATTATTTGTCAAAAATATATTTAAGGGGAATCAAATAATCTGAAATCTATGTAATATGTTGTATAATTATGTAATAAGAATTTATTTAGAACATCTCTGTATAAATAAGGTTTCCATAGCTTTTTAAAAGAAAAAAATATGGAATATATGACAGAAAGACAAAATCCACATCTTTTCTGGATTGTGTACTGTATAATTTCTTGCAAAGATGTTGCCTTTAGTTCACTAGATTTCATTGGGGCACGAAACAAGTTCTTAGAATCTTTCTTATGTAAAACAGATTGTAGACAAAATGGAAAAACAAAGACTGAAAATGGCCTTAATTACAGTGCGTACGAAGCGCTTTTCTGGACTAACCTTCATCTAGTGCGCTTGGGGCCAAATATTGGAAAACAGGGAATTACGTGCAGGCGCGTAGAGTAGCCTACCGAATTAAAGTAATTTTAATGTGTTGTCAGACTAAAAATAAAAGAATGTATGATTTTTCCAACATACTTTCGAGTATATGTTTATATGTTTACAGAGTTTTTATCTGAAATCTGGTTGAATATTTCGTATACTAGACAAAGCTATGGAGATGACGTAAATTAAATGACGTCATTTAATATTCCAAAGATAGATTCTGACGTATGTTTTTCTATGAAAATGAAAAGATATTGGGCAAATTTCAGAGAAACTGCGTGCACTTTCAACCACGAAATAACAGAAAGAATTTACAAATCTATAAGTCTCCAATAGGCCTTAAAAAGGGTGGAATACCACTCTTTGTGAAACGCTCTACATCGCCCTTAATTAAAATTCGTGTATGCCTTAAATACTACTGCTCTTACGTGAATATGATAAAAATGTATATGTAACAAAACAATAAACACAAAGACAAACCTATGACCACAATATCTCACTTGGGACAGGCACATGAGACATGTTGTGGGGTTAAACTAGTTCAGTGGGTACACAACCCTCCCCCAACGACTGATTAGGGTCAATATCATATCTGTGCATATCAGAGGGAATCATCGGCCAATTAAAACACATACATTGGTATAAAGTGACGGTGTCCAAAGGTTTGACTTTCGATGTGTTGTTTACCAGATCAATTAGAAAAGATTTATTCTTAGCAAACCCAAATTAGAACTTCAACTTGTATTTCTGGATATTCTCGATTACTTGCTGTTGTTGAGCAAAGATAATTTTACAATCATATATCATTTGAGAAATGAATTGAAAATAACGAAAGACTTCAAAACAGGATTTAGTTGATCGATCAGTGCTAATATACATACTTTCCAAGCCATTGCAAGTTAATCAAATGTATGGTGTCCTCTTTTAAAAGGGGAAACCATACATTTGATTAACTTTCAATGGTTTGTTAAAACAAGGAGCGACATATAAATTTGTTACGCGTGCCAAGCCTTAACTAGATGACCAATCATTGGTTTCTAACACTTTCAGCACATTTACAAAGTTTCAGTTGGAATTTAACACAGAATTGTGAGATACTCATCTACAGGTTCAATGCAACTAAAATCATAAACCAAAAAAAGTTTGGTTTTGTACAAAATTGATCGTTTATTTTGACACCTGGAATAATTTCAATTTTAAAAAGGGCACCGACCATGTGATTTTCAGCGAAGAAAAAACTTCGCCCCGTTCCAAAAATAAGTAAATGGTTTGTGCCTTGTGCCTTATATATACGTTAGCAATTAAAACAATTGGCACACGGATTTTAAGTCATATTCCTTATATGAGATTTAAATCCTATCACTTGTTCCACAAATCAAAACAAAATTCCAAAGCTTACAGTGCATGTACATTTCACAGAAATCATTCATTAACAGGATTAATTAAAATTCTATGCAAGACAATTTCAAAACAAAAGAAATCGTAACGGAAGGGTAGAAAGCCGAACAAATTTAGTGACAATTGCCCCACCTCAAACACTTACACATACACACACACGCGCGAGCGCTCGAACTTCCTTTAAGAATAAAACTACAAAGGATTATAGCTAAATTAACCGATCTCCATGAAGATAATCAAAACGGTTGCTATTTGTCAAACATCTAATCTTACTCTTGATGAAATAATTTAGTTATTTGTGTCAAGATGTTGATATGCCAGTGTAAGTTTTACGAAATTTGATTTTAAAAAGATTTTTTGTCAAAGTAAAATAAAGGAACTAATTTTATTTCCAGAAATGTGTCTTGAACTCCTACAACTTTGGGCTTTTGATTATTTTCTCATAACATGAAGATGCACGATGAGCCTTTGAATTTGTTCATGCATGCGACTTCGAATCCTACCATTTTGAGTTTTTGTTGTATAAAATATTGATGGTGTTATAATATGTAAGAAGCTTTTGGTTTGCTTACATAATTTCAACGATTTTGCGATTCGAATTGTATTTTATGCATTTTTAAAAGTGGGGGTAGCTTGAAGAGTATGCGAATCTAAAGATTTCAATATTAAATATTTTTATTTTAAACTTTAATTCCAACTTGGACTTGGTATTTTTTCTGTGTCCGTAAGTTGAACCATGATCTGAATTGTAATGGTCACATTCTTATTTCATTTAATGCAAAAGAAGTGTATACATAGATATCAAAATATGACCGATAGTGTTAAAATATAGCGGATTACCATAAGTATTAACACTTAAAATGAGTGAGTGGCAGTACCCACACACAAACATTATCTTTAAAGTTTGGAAAACACGAAGAAGATATAACACTCTCAAGTCAATTGTAAGATATGCCCTTGTTGACTTGTCTGTCTTTTTAAATTTGTAAAAATCTAATTTTAAGAATATGGAAAAATGCGTGGGAATACTTCTAACGATGGTATTCATTTAAGGTTATTAAGTAGAATTAAAAATCTACCCTCAAAATGTTTGCCACGTAACAAGAACTTATGTGTGATTTAGCAATATTATTTTACAATGTTTACGACACCATATGCTCCTTTTGAATAGAATTGCACATACGGTTAAGTCGTAATAAAACATCCAAGATTCGCGTTCCGTGTATTTTTAAATTGTGTCTGGTTAGGGTTGTATTTAATTTTTTTTTTATGATCCGAAAAAAGATGGAAGGGATGAGAATCTAGAATTTGTTGTCATGGTTTTAGTATATTTGTAAATGTTTTTTGGTCAGACAAAAAAAGAACAAATGAATCTCACTGTTTTGAGACACTTTGAGACGTTTTTGTAGTTTTGATGTTCTTAAGATATATAGTGTCTTTTAGAAAAAAGAATTTTTTTCTCAAATGTTTCAAGACAACAACTTAAAAAAGTGCATTTGGTATATATAGGCGTTAACTAATTAACATTTTAAATGTATTTGGTTGTTAACAACACCAAAACATTCAATTTTCAATTTAATTATTTTCCATCATACCGGTGCGTGTTCTACCTTAGACCCTTGGTTTCATATAGTTTGCTGACAGGTCATCTTGTAATATGTGAACACATAAATGATCATGATTTATTGACAAAATAAACCTATGCAATACAGCAAAGTTCAGTCGCGGTTTTGATTTGACATTTTTTAATCGTTCATCAACTTGAACTCAATTCTTTAGACCAGAAGGGCTGCAGAATTTGGCACAGTGATCATAGAGATAGTAATATCATTCAATCATATCGTGAAGCGGGACAAAAGCCCCACTTAAAGAATTGCGTCATGGGAAAGTGAAAAATCACGATGTTCGTAAAGGCCAAGATGGCGTAAATACTTTATTAAAAGATTATACAACACAATAAGGAACAGAGAACGTAAATACTTTTACAAGAATGACTCCGATGATAATGATGGAGACTCATCTGTTCTATCTGCCCTTTTGTTATCTTCG
The DNA here is from genome assembly GCA_032357055.1 of Geukensia granosissima. NCBI lineage: Eukaryota > Metazoa > Mollusca > Bivalvia > Mytilida > Mytilidae > Geukensia > Geukensia granosissima. The sequence continues at coordinate 7,937 of JAULBM010038971.1, forward strand.
AATTCCTTTTTCGAGACTGAAAGCTAAGGAATAGCTCTTTAATATGAGAAAGAACAAGGCGAAGTAGCAGATGTGTAATCTAACCATATTCAGGGTAATAGAAATGACAATCCCATAGATTGAGAATCTGATGTTGAATGATTCGACCTATTGCATGACAATTCAACATATGTTATTTCAGAAATACTTTACTTAACATGTCACTGACGAATGTAAAGTACCAGAAGACGCACTGGACTTGGCGGATGGGAATAAATTTATGAAATTCACGACAGCAGTAAGAAATTCGTGAAGAAGTGGTTGGTGTAAGTCTTGAGCTCAATACAGAAAGTTTGGGAAGATATATACGGTGTTTGTAATGATAAAGAAAGGTCTCAAATTGCAATGACCGACTTGTGAATCTTATTAAGCGTTCTGTCTCGCTTGCAAGACAAACTAACGTTGCGTGTTTTTATGACAGACGTATCAACGGAAACCTTGATTTTGGCAAATTCTACACTGTTGTCGAACACAGTAGACGTCAAAATTTAGGACTGATTGATTGGTTTTTGCATAACATGCACCAAGCGGCAAATATGTCATGCATATTCAGGTCGAGGACAAGATATCTTACAATAAATTATAAGTGGAATTGGCTGAGGTCTGGGTCGGGACATTTTCTAGCCACAGAAATCCAAATTGGGACTGTTTAGCAGGGGTCATAAATTAAGCCTAAGCAAGAGGTAACCAACGACCACTTATTACCAGCTGTTTCGGGTCATCTGCATGCTGAGAACTTGGCATTTTCTGAACACGTGACCGACTGTTTTACGTCACCTCCAAATGACGTTGGTTGAGAAATTATACATCCCGCCCAACCAACAGTCGTCCTTTAAGAAGGGTTTCTACCCCTGTCGGAGAAACAGCGCAGCCTATTAGCCTATTTCTTTACCCCAGCTACTCTCGCGGTGGTCGAATATTTATATATCGCGCACAACCAGCTGATGCCCCTTTAGGAGGGTTTTACCTGCAGGCAGAGAAACCGAACGTCATTTTTCTTTACCCCGGAAGACCTCGGGAGGACATGTTTGAGGGAAATGTTTACAATGTGTTTAGAAGAAAAACTAAGGGATAGGAAACGAGCAAGGCGAAAGCTGGAGATATGATGGAATGACCTTTTGTTCCGGTACTTCCACATCATACTAAATAGACGAGGCAAGGTCTAAACTACTGGTTCAAAAGTCTCGTCAGACCAGTGAGAATTTGTAAGATAGCCGAGTTCCATCGGGAAACGAGGTTCCTTTTCCAGTTAGGGCAATGTGTGAGGGGTGACAAAAGACAGAGCAATGGTACACGCCCACCTCTATGTACAAATGGACGATATGACGATGACAACGCATGGCAACAATATTAAAGTAAGGAAGTCAGTTATGTTGAAAAATTCGCAAGAATGGAAAATGACTTTAACTGCAGAAAACCTACCGGTGCGATAGACATAACTGCACACAGAGAGTTTTAGCAACTGATAAATTAGTAACTGAATTCCGCGGAATAAGACCTCTTTCTGAACTTGGAAACACTGCAGTCAGGTTGATCATTTTATTTCAGTTGAAAACCAGATCCTTACGCGTCATGGATGATGCTTTTCAGATGGAATGGAAATAAATCTCTGCATGATAACTCGATGCTTGTCGATTGTGTTCAAATGTGTCGACCGAGATAGTAATTGTATTACTGGCGGGCAAACGCAAACGAACAAAAGTGTGCTATAAATAAATTAATTGAGAAACAGCCAGATAGTAAATTAAAAGTCACACAATCAAAGCTACGATAGGTCACAGACAAAATATCTGTTTGGGTAGAGCTACATTTTTGCCATTGATTTCTATCCTTTAGCTTTAATCTAAGAAAGTTTAGGAAGGCACTTCACAGACATTTTTAATGATATCCAGCATGTTGAAAACAAGGAATAGAAAACATAGTTCACATTTTACATACGCTTATAAAAAATATTCAAAAACCAAATTTACTGCATGAAAACCGCTGTTCTAAATATACCTTCATCAGACACAGTGGGGTTAAAAATAGGAAGATTAGTCTAACGTTATTATATTTTAGTTATAATCATTGACCTAAAGAAATATACAGTTCTTGACGTAATAAACACCGAAAAGCTAAATATTAAGAACAACAGGCAATTATACAAATCACAATGTAACCTGTATCTTTCCAACACACATGCTTGTACCTGAAAATAATAAGGGCATACAACTCAAACACGGGGAAGCTTTTTACGACCTCCACACAGCACAACAGAAAATTTCGTTTAGTTCAAGGAATATGGAATGTAAGCAAGAACGACACGACACCATCCACATCTATTTATAAAAAATCATTCAAAGACAGAATTTATGTCTACTTAAAGGTATTGGGAATATTTGAAACGGCTTTTAAAGATAATATTGGCAATAAATTATATAAGCAAACACTTCCCACAAGACTATTAAAGAATTCCCAAACCATAAATGCTTTACAAACTATTGACTGTTAACATGTATAATATCAATTAGATGTTTTGGGGGACAATGAGATGTTGATGAGGGTATAGAGAATATAATATTATAATATTGCATAATACCTCATTTTGAGCCCAGATATTCCTCTAGTCTGGCATTTTATATGTATTTCTATGGCAAAAATTTATCAACATTTTCAGCTTTACCTAAAGAAACACAAACAACTTATCCACAGATTCAAATTCATATTCATCGTTATTTTTAGATAACCAGAACCAACACAATATGATATTAAAGTTGCAATACCTCTCTAAATAAAAATCCCAATCGGATGTAGAGAATAACCCTGATACTCGACTCTTTATACCACTTTATCACATAAGTTTGTTAAGGAAAAGTTTTCATATCTGATC
>JAULBM010038982.1:0-10844 GCA_032357055.1 Geukensia granosissima
ACAGAAAACACAACACTACACTGAAAACTAAAGCTGGAGTAACACGAACCCTACAAAAACCAGGGTGAGTTCAGGTGTTCCGAAAGAGGAATTACTGTCTCAAGTCCATCAATCTACTTTCTCTAGTGATTGGAAATCTTTTTACAAAGGTTTCAATTTTGTTAAAGAATAGTTTCTCACAACCTGTAGATGTGTAGCAAGCTTTAAAACTTTGGATTTTGTCCATGGGTATAAACAAATGGATAATGGCATAGACATTTGAATTTAGAGAATATTGGCATGTGACATGAACTCCTGCTATATATTGATTTTAAGGTTTTAATTTTGTTATAGATTAATTGCAAATATTATGCAGATACGCATTAACCGTTCAGAAGTTATAGCCCTCTGTAAGGAGAGTCGTTAAAAAGACTCATCAATATAAATATGCATACAACAAATGCCAAATACCCAATTTCCAAACTTTCCATGCTTTATCCGTTTTGATATTGTAATGTGCAAACCTACCACAATATTTTCGTATAATTCAAGTACACACACCTTTAGATTTAAAAGAAAGAAAAGAAAGAATATTGAATATATACCAGAATACATACGATCATAACAAATATTAAAAAGCAAAAATGAACTGCATGTAAAACCTTTTTATTTTTTTATCACCAGACACGATAAAAAGACATTTGTGCATAATTATGAAAGCCTCTTTTTTTGTCATGGGTTCACTGACAAGCATTACAAAATAAATGAACAGTCAAGAGAAATTACATTTCTACGAAACAATTTTACCGGCAGATCTCTGAATTTGTTCTAAAACTTTTGAAATGCATTTGATAACCTTGTTGTTTTCAAAAAGAGTAGATCACTACATTAATATACATTTGATTTCTCAATTATACGAACCACGGTTATAACTTGTGTAAAAACGTAAAACATTCGAGGAGACATTATTTTCTGCAGAGGAAACATGTAATGATTGTCATCACACAACGCTGACTTGTGACGCTACCATATCTTGTATGGCAACATGTGAACACGGCTACATTCTGGGAGACAAAGACGCTGGTGGATGTCCAACATGCCATTGTTCTGAACCGTGTGAAACATGTGAATCCAAAAAACCAGCAGTCATGGTAGTTCAGCCAAAGGAAACATGTAATGATTGTGACAAGCAGGAAATCAAATACGTACAGACAGTAAAGGAAGAATGTCACGAATGTGAAACAACAGGTAAGAAACGGACCATTCCAATAGATATCTGAAGAAGGGGTTGTGTACAAAATATTGTATTTGTGCTATTATTTAACATTTTCATACACCCCAACAAAATATTGAAAGGAAATGACCCTAGAAAATAATGAAAGTTCCACACCTAAGAAAACACAACTCACCCCTTCCAAACATTAAATACGATGACATCTGAATCTTTTCCTTCTGAATTTTTCTATAAATAATTGGCCTCTTAAAGTACGAATGGACATATGTGCTCGATATAAATGAATAAAAAGATATATTTATTGTTTTATTTCGTAAGCAAACACAAACCAGTTCACCTAATTTTCCATGCCTCCAATTAGTACCAATGTAGTACAAGTTCTTAGAAATTAAAAGATTGGATGGGCATTGTCCATGAATATATACATGTGTTTAGATTGTTACCAATGTTGAATAAAAATGGAAAATTTCAGTGTGATATATTTTTATTTCAAGAAAGTAACCTCTTATCAGTGGCATTAGAACCAAAATTTAGGAAGTCTAAGATCCTAAATATCGCAATCTTATCAGTAGCATTAGAACCAAAATATAGGAAGTCTAAGATCCAAAATATCGCAATCTAAAGTATCCCAATAATGAGCTGTCATTAACAGTCAATACATGGCGTAAAAATTATTTTAGGCGGAACAGCTGTATTGACTGGTGGCCACTCTGGTGGAGGCGGAAGTGGAGGAATGATGGGAGGTGGCGGCGGTGGAATGATGGGAGGAGGAGCAGGAGGTATGGCTGGAGGTGCGGCAGGAGGAAGGATGGGCATGACCGGAGGTATATAGTATTTTTACTCAAGCACTTGACGATGTGTGTCAAAAAGTGCAGAAATGTTTACTTTTTACTTATGCCTATTTGGCTATATATCCATTATTGATAGCGCGAGTTATATGATCATTTTCTATAAGAAAAGAATGTTCCTTTTAAAGATATTGACATAAAATGTTGAATTATTCTAATGAATTGAGAAAAATATAATAATTTTTTTCAGTTTAATATTAAACGCTAACGTTTAACAAAGAGGTAATGGAATAATTCAACTGATTCAGGAAACATTATCATGCAGTCTTTTCTGAACTATTGGTGATATGATTTTTATCATTTGTTTTATATTTAACTAAAATGAAATCAGTCTTTGTTAAGTTCACCTGCTCAGTACTGCACATTGTTGGTTAAACCTGTTCAAGTCAGAATGTTTCTTTTTTTGTAATTAACAGGAAGTGAATGTCATCCACTTCCGCCCAACTGTCACCCATCCTGTATTAAGTATGATGTGGCCCATTGCAGAATATGCGAATGTGAAAGTAGTAAGTAAAATATTGTCATTAACCTATGTCATTAAAACCTGAAACTAGTATTGTTTATGGAACGGGTGTATGGTTTAACCTATGTATAACCTGGTGACCTTTTGTTATTTTGTAAATCGATTTACAACTGTTTGACACAAATAACATCAGAAGAGCTGCCATTCTATGCTAAATAATGATAGTATATTTTGATTCAATAAAATTTTTAATAACAAAAATGAAAAAAATACACAACACACAAAGAACAGCACTCAGAAAACCTAGATTAAAAAAATTGAAGTATAAATCATAAAATCGAGAAGGAAAGGTAAATCCGGCGGAAGGATCTACCATGTGCAATTGAAGAAATGTTATCAATAGAAACGTCAAACGAGGGAAAACTTACAAAGCCAGAATACAACTACAAACCTTATACAGAAATATGAAAAACTAACAAAAATATAAACAATACAGATCCAGTCCGGAGTGAACTCGAGGATCCGGAAATTAAGCAGTTCCCGTCTCTTTTAAGACATCCGATGTATCAAACGATTCAGTCGCGGACTGATGTTCTCTAAATGGGAGACTTTATGTCATGAAAATAAAACTTAGGTCAATAGAAGCATGAAGATCATGATTACAACTCCAAATCCGATTTTAGAATCGATAAAAAATGAAAAATAAAACACACCAAATGGTGTTAGATGTAAACTGGCTGCAAATAGGAAATATCACCCAATATAGGGAAACGGATATTTCATACCAAGAGCATAGTGTCAACCACTATGTTTTCAGGTAGGGGGCTATTTTTCTAATAAACAGCCCAGCTAAATTAAAAGCATTGAAGTTTATACGAGATTTTTATTTACACATGTGGTGACATATTGGCCATATGCTTGGTAGAAAGCTTTAATCAAAGTAAGATGTAATATTTATTTTAAACAATAATAAAAAAATACGAAGAGAAGTGTCGGTATGAGTGTTTAATGTATTATTATTTTTTTTAATAGATCCAGGTCGTGGAATATCATACGGAAAGTAAAAACACAACCACACGACGTCACCGCAATGTAACATTTATTACTTCAAAAATTTAATAAAATATTGTCTTTGAATTGTTGCTGTTCTTTTGACCAGAGTATTGTCTTGCCTTATACTTAACGATTTTCATCTATTCCTTTTATATATTATTATTTCCTCTGTGTTTTGGGGTCATAACTGTTCCAGCGAGTACTCCTACGTGGTCGATACTTTTGTTGTATCACGTATAAGTTTAATTGTGTTTGTTGTTGGTTTTCAGTATAGATCTCAACATGCTCAAGTGTTAAATCCATTTCAACCGATTTTTATAGTGTGTTTTTAATGCAGGTTAGAGCATATTTGAAATCTCACCAAAGGTTTAACCCCGTTACATACTTATGTGCTGGTCCCGAGTCCTTGTATTCCATAGGTTGTCTTTGTTAAATTAGTCATTTATTATTATTTGTTCCACATTTTTTTTCAATAGATAAAGGTCGATGTTCGTGTTTTATGAATAGTTCCACATTTTGTATTAAAGGCCTTTTACAGTTTCCGTTATATTGTTGACTCTGGTTCATTGTTAATGTGACCTGTATAAGTTTACATTCTACTGTCATTTGGTGGGTGGCTGTCTCATGGACATTCATGCCACATTTCCTATTTTTAAATATCAGAATCCGTCCATCTCATTGTAAAGGATATTTTAATTTTAATTTATCATCAAATTAAGCCGCAGTACTATAAAACTGAATTTAGGTACAATAGGATATTTATTGTGTTTATGACAACAAAATAGACTGGAAACGAATGAAACTGAAGTAAAATTTATTAAACAAATGATTGCCTAATATATACAAATCTGCTAACATAATTACAGATTGATATGCTCATTCAAGCAAAAATAATGTTTCACAACATCCAAAGTACGAACCTTTAACAATGATGTAACCCTCACTCTATCTACAGGTTAATTATTGTGGTACTGAATTACCTCCTTTTCCAAGCATCATTTTGGTCATTACAGAAGTAATACTTTAGTAAAACACATAATGAACTATGCCATTCCGGAAAAAGTTTGATTCTGCTTCGGATAATTCATTTTAGGAAAGTAAAAAAATCTTGATATGCAGGCGAGGCTCGCGCTTTTTGGTATGTGTCGGTAAAGCAGAACGGTTTCTGTAATCACTATTAAATTACAAGCGTTTCTGCTTCTTATACATTGTGCGAATCTGAAACCTAATCGGAACCGGATGCGTTCGAAATAAAATACAAAAACGTTGTCGTTAAAGATTCGACAACGTTGCGGTTTTCGCAGCTTACTCCTTTATCATATTCAACAAAGACAAGAACAGTTAATCAATTTGCATTATACTGGTAGCTTTGAATATTTCGATCAAATTAAAATTTCTTCTAGTTCGTGAATTTGAATAGTCTATCGGAAGAAGTTAACAAATTTATTTAGAATCAATTAAAACTTAAGAAACCTAAGGTTTAACTTACCCGCCGATTTGATATCTTTCTTTGGGGTGGTATGGATTCATTCCCCACAAACAGATACGGCTCTTTTTGAGAATCAGTGCCACCGGGACAGAGATACCTGGTAATTTTCATTACCCATCATAGCCTATGGAAGGGGTGGACGAGTATTTTCTGTACAACTAGTAATTAGTAATAATTATTTTTATCTTCGCTGTTTTAATATTTACGCGATAATATGTATATGAAATTCCAACACATTTCGTAAAATGAAGCAGTATCCGTGAAAAATAGATCCCGCGAACAAATACAGAAGAATAAATTCGCGAATATTGCAATCCGCGAATACTAACTTTTACAGTATACATGATTTTTAACCAAAGGACTCCTTTTTAGCAAAAATATATCTGCTTGCGGAGATAAGCGTTAACTTTGTATGGAAATGTTCCGTTTTTTAGAAAAAGCATGGGATATCTAAAAGGATTTTTATTTTAGTTAAATAAGTTATTGTAGATACTAAAGTTAAGTGAAGAAAACGCATACCGGAGATTAAAAGTGTATAGTTCATGAAAACAATTCAAATTTGGAACGAAATTAAAAAAATAAAACGAGAACATAAAGAACAAAAGCTTAGACTCATCAAACTCCTTTATCAAACAGGAATGGGATCAATAAAACACAGTAAAGAAAATTGGGGTTAGAACACAAAAGCATAAACCAACAATTGCAAAGAAACAGAACCATTCCCAAACCCAAGAAGAAGACATTATCAAAGTTGTGTTTCTGTTGATGGAGACGATTCCGAACGTGTCCTCAAACGATTCAATATAGTTTGTGTTGATAAATTAGCGATTGTAATAAAAGTACCTTGCAGCCCACACAAAGTAATAAAAACTAAACTCAACCACTCTGTTTTAAAGATAGAATTGATAACGCCAAGAACCCATACTACCGATGAAATTACTAAAAGTCTGGTATATATTTTTGTGTCGGAGGATGTTGTTTGAGTAACCTGGCTATCTCCAATATCTAGTCTAGTTCTCTTCATTTTGATGATGGTTAATCCGATACTAATGGCATTTATTATCAACAGAATTAAGACAGGGCCTGTGAAAAAATAGATATTTCCGGGAAAACCTGCCGGAAAACATACCTTACCACCGTATTTAACACTTACTACGTCTAACTGGTCCAAACACAAAGCAAGGCCAACACAGGGAAGTGGCAGAAAGAGTCCGAAGATCGTAATTGCTTGGCTTGTGAATCCAGGATTTCTACCACTGTTAAAAACCCTTGGTCTCAACATTATAATTTGACGCGAAATCCATACAATTGCAATGGTTATGAAGAAAAAAACACTCAACCAAAGGTAATGCAATACAACCCCAACTATATAACATATGATATGGATTTCATTTGCCCCAATTCCTATCATGAACACAAATTCAGACAAAATCATCGCAACAGACAAGTTTCGCATGTTACATCCGGGAACTGTTAATGTAATTTTGAGCTTCGTTATGACAACAACGTTAATTATTAGGCACACGATTGAAAATGAAAACGCTGAATATGTTAAAATGACACTGATCTTAAGGTGTAGGAGTATATTTTCTGGGTTTAAATTTGCACTGGTTGAACTTTTGCAGTGCAATGATGTTATCGTAATGGCAGACCAATTCACATCTTGTACAGTGACATCTAACAGGATGGAATCACAAAAACGCGTCACCATTATTCCAGACGTATTAATGTTATTCTCAGGCTGTGACATGAATTGTGCTAAATGATTGTCAAGTTCACATTTCATTAGAAATAAAAGATCATCTGTAGATTTATACCCTTCTTCTATACCATCTGTTATAATCGCTGTCATGTCTGTTTTGTTCTTCATTTGTATATTAAATTCCCATTGAAGTGTGCTCAGCCAGTTCTTGTAAAACCTTATCCCACAGTCTTTAAGTTCTTTAATTAATTCAATTGAAACTGAAACTTCAGTAAACGATTGCTTCGTTATCTTCGACAATACAGTAGAACCCTGTATAGTTTTCACACTCACAACATTTTGAACCTGTATGGTCCATGCTAGTATCAAGGTTAATTTTCTGCTTTGATCTCGGGTTAGTATTTCTGGGAAGTCAAACGTTTTTGAGCCTGTAGTCAAAGGAAAGTTTATGTATGAATCTTTTCCACTGCACGTTACAGAATCCTGTTAAATAAAAAAAATCTCAATGACTTATCATTTTGTATAACAATTTGAGATTTTTAATATCATTTAGAAAAATAGATATATATAAATGATTATTTTAAAAATGCAGGTTAACCAATGTTGTTCATTAAAAATGTGTAAAAATCTGCACTTATAAGAAAAATGGGCATGACCGATGTTGTCCTACAAATTATCGATTTCAAATCCGAAATATCGGTAGTGTATTAATCAGCTCGGTAGCCCCGAGTGTTGAAGGTCATATGTTCGATCCCAGGCCGGGTTCAACCTAAACAATAAAATTGGTATTTGGTGCTTCTTCGCTAAGCACAAGGCATTTAAGATTAAAAATGGTATGACTTCCTGATTGTTGTTTTCGTGAGCTGGCACGTTAAAATGCGGCTCAACTTGTCGACTTTGTACAAAGCAGGGTTCATGCATCCTCACACATTCATTTGCTCTCTACTTAATATACATAAATTGTTTTAACCTGGACGTTCTTGAACACTTAATCAAAAGTGGATATCCAACCCTGGCAATAAGGAACAAAGTCCGTTTTGCCTTGGACAATATTATAAATTGGATTTTATGAAAACGAATCAGCGTGAAGAGAACTGACACCGCCAGTTGCAAACTTTGTCAGATACCAGCCCAATGTTATCGGATCCATCCTGAGTACCACGGTCAAGACAACTAATGGATCTGGCCGAAAGACGACTTCAATGCTGTAAGCATTGAACTGAAATCAAACTATTTGGCCTACAAAAACTATTAAAGACAAAAATATACTGATCATTCTCACAAAAGGCTACCATGCTCAGTTCTGCTATTTATTGTTCAACAGTTCAGAATCCTAATGTTAGATTATCTACTCTTTGAAGCAATTGACGTAAATTTTATCTACAAATGGTTTGATATGAAGTTTGTTCGAAATCCACATGGTGGTTAAGTGGTTAAGAAGGACCTGTACTCTCAAGATAATTGGACAGATAAAAGATGGACAACAGAATGATTCAAATATGTTTGAATGGGCTGTTCATGTATTCATTTCTTTGCAAAAATGATTTGGGTGTTTGTAAAATGAAAATTTTGTTTTATTTGTCACCATGGTTTTATTACGACATACCTGTTCAACTTCGTGTCTTCTTACTGCATTGGTAAATTCTTTGTCGAAATTAAATAGTATAGACAGATCGTACAAAGTTGAATCCTTCAAGAACTGGTCAAATCTTCGTCCCACACATCTTCCCTTTATTTGGTCCTCTGTCGACAAACAGTGCATATTTCTATACAGAACAATGTTTCTTTCGACATCCCGTAACATCACAGGGTTGACGTAGCCGTTACATTTAGTCGAGTTGTTCCCCATCATTAATTTTGCACAAGGTCTAGCATTTATATTTTTCGGTGGGATTAATCTATACTGAATAAGAGGGAGATGAATTAAAAAGTTAATTCTGTTCTGGTCTGGAAGGTTTAAATAATCTTCAATCTCCTCTGGGTTCAAATTAACATTACGAAAGCGAAGAGCGAAATGCGAAAAATTCGTTCTTTCATGACACATTGCGCAGAACTGGTTCTTGAAAACGATTCCCTCACTGACAACTAGGATCTCACCAGATGTTAAATTAAAGTCAGTATGACATTTCCTTATAATATCAGTATCATTGGTACTAGGTGGACACCTTTCAACTGCAAATACACCTTCATTTTCATTGTGTGAAACTTGATGACATTCCATATAATGAACTAGGGGAACATGCATGTCAATGTATCCCCTCCAGTCCAAGCAACAATCTCTGTACTCACCACAATACTCATCGCACTGGCAAAATCGAATAGACATTGTAGCTAGCAGAGAACAAATGCCATAATCGTAGCACTTATCATCTAAATTATTGTGTAATGTTAAACCATTTCCTAAGCCAAGGGGTGTTGTGAAGGTACTCTCTCTTTCCAAATTATCAATTGGCTTCAAGACATCTGTCGTTTGCATACTAACTTGTGTAGATAGAAACTCCGTCTCTGAAAAAAGTTTTGATACCATTGTAGCCGAGTTATCCGTTGCCGTTAATCCAGTTGTTATTTGTTCACTCTTTGTATCTTCTTCGGTAAATGTTTTGAAACTGTAATTTTCAATCTTCTTTTCTTTCGGATTTTCTAAATAACAATATTTAAACATATATAATATTGTAAAAGAATGAATAACCGTTATCCTTCCTGGATACATGTTGTTTGGAATGCCTTTCTTTCTCCTTCCCACAGTTGTTTTCTTTTACAGCGGTAGAAATAGACTACTCCGTTTAATATAACAAGGAAATCTGTGTCCAGAGAAACATTGATTACATTACTTACAGAAAAATCGATAAGGACCTCCTTTTTCTTTTATGTGTCTTTATTTTATTATGAAGTATTTGTGAAAATGCAAAATAATAATATGGCATTGATGTCAAAAAGACTGCATTTTATGTGAGAACTCAATTTTGACATGTTTTGACATCGGGTTTCTTTGCATTTGTTCTAATGCTATTGTTGAGAGGTTCCTTCAAATGTTTACAAATGTGTGCTTATAACTATACTATTTCGAATTTATCTTGAAAATGTCCTGCGGTTTACTTATGTTTTATGTTAATGTCGAGTAATGACAGTATATTTACTCATATTTTCACAAAATAAGTTATTTTGCCTATATGCAAGCTCTGTTATCAGATTTAGTGAATTTTAGTTCATTTTTTTTGCTTCGACAGTTAATGCTTTTATTTTCTTTGATTTTTCATGGGATACATGTTTGGGTGGGATTGGGGGTTTGGGATCCCACTTATCTAGTTTAAATTCATAGCATGTATCATGGGACTTCCCAAGTCAGGATATTTGGTCAAAGAGGGCTCGATAAGACCATTAAGATTAAAATGCCCAATTATGACTTCTTGTAATTAGGCTGATCGAATCTCAGCCATAGACAACGCCTAGGAGAAAGCAAAGATACCCAAGAGATATTCGTCATCAGTTTTATCTTCACAAATTTTTTCTTAAGGCTGCGCATGCAACATACAAAAACAAGAAAACCTTCAATTTTCTCAATTAACTTTGTAATATGATTTTACATTGTCTTAGATTGTATTAGTTGAGCTCTATGTTCAACTTCAGTCATCAGAAAAGGTAAGTTATGTGGTGCAACAAAATAAGTATAACTTTTCTTCAGACTTGTGGTTGTTCTTGTGGAATCTGTGCTACTCTACACACTTATCAAGGACGGACACAGAGTTAAAGAAATTGTTACGGGAACTGGAAAGCCCATTTCTAATCTTTCCAACAGAGTAAGAGTTTAGGGTCGTCCGACACGTCAGGCCATGAACTTCCGTTATATTTATAACATTTATGTACCATACACACTTATTTATAAACCAAAATTTAGATGAGGTGTCCTGCTCCTTTTCAATTGCTATAGAGACAGCAATTTTTGTTTTAAATTGAGATCTAGTGACATCTATCACAATGAGTCCAGATATTTTTGATATATCATATTAAGGATGTTCGCTGCTCATCTTTTTGATTTTTTGTCAGATTTTCGGAATCCTCTGGTTTCATCCATTTAA
>JAULBM010038993.1:0-10843 GCA_032357055.1 Geukensia granosissima
TCTAGGTCGCTGGACACAGTACAGGCGATGGTGGCAAGTTTCATGTCCCCATGGCGTGTGTTCAAATCCCGGATAGGTGGCAAGTTTCATGTCCCCATGGCGTGTGTTCAAATCCCTGATAGGAAGAACAAAAAATTTGCAAGTACATGTGTACAAATTTCATTCCTAGTACTGTGTGGTTAATCTTCATACGTTCATAAATCCTGGTCATTGGTTGGTCTTTGTGCTTTCTTACTGTTTGTTTTTTTTCTTTTTTTTTTGTCGTTATTGCTGTTTTATTCGGGTAAGATTTATTTGTTTTACGTATACACGTTTTGTCGAGTGGGTCATTCTAGAGCTCGCCATAAGGAGTGGGAATCCACCCTTGTTGAAGGCCTTATTGAGACCTCTAGCTTCCTAACTTAGTTCAGTTTGGTGGATGGAGTGTGGTCTCCGATACATTTATGCCATATGTTCTCTTTTTATAAAGTTTCTTTAAAATGGTTTATATCTTTCTTTCGAGAGTCAATACTCGCTGTTGAAAACTGACAAATGGGTCAACATTCAATGTTGAAAATTAACCAATAGGCCAATATTTAACGTTGAAAAATGACCAATGGGTCAACATTCAACGTTGAAAAATGACAAATGGGTGAAAATTACCAATTGGTAAATATTTAACGTTGAAAACGAGTTGGCTAAGTCGTTATAACGGGTTGGCTATGTCGTTATAACGAGTTGGCCGAGTCATTTAAGATACATTTTGACTTGAAAATAAAGTTAAGTACCACCAGACACTAATGTTTTATCCTTTTTTAATGGATTTATCGATCAATTTTTGTATTTCTTGAATAATTTCACATACATGTGTATTGTAATTTAGATGCCTTTTACAGCTTAACTTATCATATGGACCCGGTCCACTGTTGAAGGCGTTTTAGTGGCATGTAGAAGTTAAACTTGGTTGTCATCTGTTGAAAGGTTGTTTCATGAACAATCATACCATATCTCCCATTTTCTATATAAGAAATAGTACTAATATACTAATTAAGCAGACCGATCTAGGGCGCTGGACAAAGTCAGGCGATGGTGCCAGAGATTTCACAACCGTGTGAGTTCGAATCTCAGATAGGGAAAGACAAAATTTTGTCAATTAATAAAACACTGTTAAGGACAGGAAAATGTGTACAAGTATCTTTCTAATTATGTCCGATCCAAATTACTGAGTAAATTTTGTTACTCTTTTTGCACATATTAAAACTGGAAAGCCTGTAATCGCTCACCTGGTAGAAGACAGATATTTTTTGCTAACATGTCATCTATTAATGTTAAACAGAGAATCTAAGATTTTTGTAGGAATTTCCCACAGGGTCCTGTGTTAAATTAAGTTCCCCGCTGGTGGTCACGTTTGATGAGGGGTAGGCACCAAAGTAAGAACACTTCATCAGCACCTTGTAAGGAACATTCCTGTCATGTTTCGTTTCAATCAATTTAGCGGTTCTCTAGAAGAAGATATTGACTGTATGAATTTCCCATAGGGTCCTATGTTAAACTAAGTTCCCCGCTGAAGGCCATGTTGGACGACGGATCGGCACCAATGTAAGAGCACTTCATCATTCATGTTTCTTTTCATTGCTAAAAAAATTAAAAATGTAAAATGTTGACGAACGCAGGACGGACGCAAAGTGACGAGAAAGGCCAGGTGAGCTAAAAAACGATTGATGGACACAAAATGATGATCCACTCACAGTTCATATTGAGCGAGATTAAGGGTGCTTATTGATTATATTTTAACAGCCATTTTTCTTTTTTTTATTAAACTTTGATTCGGATTATAGCAGCAACAGAAATTTAGACCACTGTTATGGATAATAGGATATGAAAATATAGTTTAAAAACTTGCATATTTCAATGTTTATACTGAATGATTAAAAACTCAGTGGCGTAAATATTCTTAAAATAAGTAAACTATTTTCTGCAATTTTCTTGCATTATAAGAATATAAATTCAACATAAGAGAAAACATAATAGTATTCTTAGAACATAGAATCAAATATCTCTAAATGACCGAAATCAATATTTTGATTTCTTGTTGACATTGTCTTCCAAATTACAAAAATCACACAAGACATTAAAGATATTTGGGTCGATTTCCCTCGAAAAATCTTCTGCGTTTTCAACTGAATAAGGCGTATCTGAATATTGCTTTACAATAACATTCTTATAGCCATGATCGTGCAAAATAGCTTCATCTGTATGATTGTCTACCAAGGCAGCGTTAGAAATTTCGGCAGTGAGATACTGTTGATTTTTTAGTGACAGATAATGTTTGATTTCGAAGTATGGCCTCTTTATGAACTCTCTATCAGTCTCGTCAAAATCAACACCAAACACTGGTTCAAAATGTGCGCATACATTCTGCAAATAAATACAGCTTTCTGAATTCGGTGTACCATCTAGAGCGTAATAGCGAGACCAACCCCATTTGGCCGTTTTACCCTCGGTGCCTTGTTTGCAATAAACATATATGTCTGTGTTGAGCATCGTTGCAAATGCAAATATTTCAACCTCTGATCCCCAGGTACCAACGTTGTCCATACTAGATTCTCTTATGTAGTTTCTGACACCTCTTGGCTCGATAGAAGTGAATTTGCTTGCATTTGTCCTCATATAGTCTAGAATATAATCCCTTACTAAAACATGAAATGACTATACCCCGTATACAATGTAACTGAATGCTCTAAATAGGCAATTTCCATCTCCTCTCATAGGAATTACCAGATTTGGCTTTGCATTTGCTACCATTTCCCGTGGATTACCTGGTTTATGGCAATTTTTAACATGGATACCAAACATTTCGGCCTTTTCTGCTTGCCAGTTTCTTTCTATAGGTTTAAAAAGTATCTTCTCCTTCGGCTTTATGTAGGTATATGATACCGTATCATCCGAATCATCATCTTCAACGGTTTCTTTGGCGGACAAGTGTGAATATTTTCTTTTCTTAGAGTTGTTTTTTTCGTGATAGGTGCCATTATCCTTGCTGTTTCGTAGAGGACTATTGTGTTTATTCTGTCTGCTTTGATTACTCTCAGTTTTCTCTTCATTATATTCGCGGTCTCTGTATTTTTTAATCTATTTCCATTAATTGTACCTTTAACTCCTTCTAATTTGTATACTCTTGATGATCCTTGCTGAAATATAACATTTACTATTTTGTATGGTCCATTCCACCTTTTTTCTAATTTCCCTCCCATTCTTGTATTACGTCTTGAATTGTGAAGAAGTACTCTATCTCCCTTGTCAAACAGTTCATCTGTTATATGAGCATCATGGTACTGTTTTTGTTTTTATTGTGCGTTACGAATGTTTTTCTTGGCAGTTTTTCTTGATGTGCTTAACCGCAAAAATGCTTCTGCGCGACGTTTAAGGCATCATCGTTGTTTTCACTGTTTGAATCAACAGGAAGGTCCAGTTCGATAAGGAGTCTTGCTTCCCGTCCGTATACTAACGAAAATGGGTCGGTCTTCGTTGAAGCATGCTCCGCGGTTCTGTAAGCGAACAGAACGTGTGGGATCTGCTCATCCCAGTTGTTGTTTTGGTCATTAACGACGCTTCCTAGCATTGTACAAAGTGTTCTGTTAAATCTTTCTGTATGGCCACCGGTTTGTGGGTGATATGCAGATGCCACTCTATGGTCGATACCCATTTTTCGACAGAAACTATCATTCAGTTGATTGCGGAACTCCTTGCCTTGATCCGTGATCAGTGTTTTAGGCACACCATAAGTACAGACAAATCTAATAAAAGAAGGCAAAACTGATGCAGCTGATTTGTCTGCAATTCCTTCAGCCTCCACCCATTTGGTCAAATATTCAGTAAATACGAGAATGTACTTGTTCCCTACAAATAACAAAAACACAGTAGAACTCTGTTTAACATGAAAATCCTATTGAAATTACTTATTAACTATTTTTCGGAAGTCAGTTGATCAGTTGGGACAGGAATTCTGATGAAACGATCCTTGTAATGACCCTTCTAATTTATATCTGGTGGTCGCACTCGGCATCAAACAAGATGGTAGTAGTCAATAGGATTTTCATGTTAAACAGAGTTCTACTGTGGCAGCTATTTTGGTTGGAGGTCGGGTATGTGAATTTCCAAAAGGGTCATGTGTAACACAAAGTTTGCCTTTGACGACTACTTTTATCTTAGGTTGTGATCACAGGAAACAATATTGAAAGAAAACATCCAAATGATAATTTTAGCAAGATTTTGTTCCAACTGAGCAATTGCTTCCATAAAGAAGATCTCAATGAAACATAGTCCTTTATTAAAGCAAGGTTGGATGTGGACAGGCATCGGGACCAACGACAATTTTGTTGAAGCGACCGTCTAAGGAATATTAAGAACTAACTTGGGAACTTGTTACTGGCAAAACGATTTTATAATGAATGTCCATGGCGGCCATCTTAGTCTTAGGTCGAATTTTGAAAGGAGACCTCATAATGTTAGTTCTAAGTAGATCTTATTCAATTTGAACAACCGCTTCTAAACAAGAAGATTTTTAGATAAATTCCATGGAATCGTTTCTTAATCGAAGTAAGCCAGTTGCAGCCACCTTTGACACAAGTATGGACCAATAAGGCCTCTTTTCAAAGATCATGTTAGTATAAAATTAAAAGTCATTTTTTTAGGTCAGATGAGCTAAAATACTAGTTGTTTTCTTTAGCAGTTTGTTCAATTTGTAAATTTTTCCGTTATACTTTTAAGAAATGTAGATGTTTAAAGATACAAGTTTTACCTTTAGTACTTTCCTCTAATGGTCCCACCAAATCCATACCAACTTGGGTGAAAGCATCAAATTAGGAACTGGCACTGGTTGTAGTGGTTTTTTTGCCGTTTTCAGTGTTTCTTTTCTCTGGCATGCATCACATTCCATCACAAATTGTTTGACATCATTGAACGAACCTTTCCAATAATAACGTTTACGGATCTTTCTCCATAAAAATATAAAATTATATTGATTTCGTAAGGAACTACAAACGGCAAAATGTTATACAGGTTGTATTTTGCACAAGTGGTGAAATTTGAGGCGCATGTATAACGCATAACAATTAAAAATAAAAGATTGGTTTTAATTTTCAATATTTTTTTATATTTAAGCCAAAATTCCGAATTTTTTCAACGGTTTTCAGCTTCAGAAATTTTGACTTTTTTAAACTTGCCTCCAAACATTTGAAAATTTAAACCGGTTTTGAGTCTTTGATATTTTTAAACTTTTTAAAATCCAAACTGTCGTACATTCTAAAAAATATGCAAATTCGTGTTATTTGATATTTTACCCCCAAAGTACCTGCATAATTGAAATGAAAATAGTTCGAAATGTTAAGATTACAAACCTTACATTCATGTTATCACAAAAAGTGTAATTTCAACAAATTTTGCTGTTACAGTGGTCGTTTGCATAATTGAAACATAAAATTCTTTATGATACTCATAATTTTCTTTTCTATTTTGTGATTAAACAGAACTGAACATTTTGGTCCTATTTCATCAACATATATGGGACCATTTTAAAAAACTGACTGTATACATAGCTGTACACTGATGTCAAGTCCGTGGTGTTACTAAATGCCTAATTGTTGGATAGTTCTTATCTTTCTTGTGGTAAAGAAAATTCAAACAGAGTTTCTTGTAGCCTTATATCTAGTTATTAGCCATTGCAAACGGAAAAAAAACATATATTCATAGGAAAATCAAAATAACTCAATAAAGAATCTGTATGATGACCATAATTTATTTACTGTCCTTGGTGTTAGATTGTAAAAAATCAGTTGAAGACTTGGAATTCTACAGTTCTAACCTTTAAACCTGTTACATGTAGTGTTATGCATACGAAGAACATTTAATGTTTACCATTAGAGCCCTCATTTTAATATGTCATTACAAAATAGATGTGTAATTTCCAGGGTGTTACCAGTCGATGGTGGAACTTTTTAGAGTTACACCCACTCTATGAAACTATTCATTTACAAAGTTTAAGTTTCACTCAATTTTTAAATTAAAATTTACTTCAAATTTACTGAAATTTTTGAGTAATTTCAATACGTTTACTTCTGCAAGTAAATTACTGATTTTCATAAGGTTTACGCAAATTTAATGAAAATTAACTTGTAAATTTACCCCCCCCCCCAAATAAATCAATATTAAATCTGGGAATTTAATAGTTCAAATAAATTGAAGGAAAACCCAAGTTAAATTTTTTATTTTTTTAAACATTGAACTAAGATTTATCTTTTAAATCTGACATTATTTTAGTTTAATTTATGATTTAATTTAAATTTTCATTCAGTGACCACTGAATTTTATCGTAACACCATGGAAAATTTAAACAATATCGATATTTATGTTAAAATGAACTGTTAACACTTTTATGAATGTTTGAATGAATTGTGGTAATGGTTCTTGTCATTACCTACTTAGAAATGCAAAGTTATTTTACACTCATATTTTCAGATTTGAACATATTCAGTAACACCACTGACTTATAAAAGTAACACCACAGTCTTTTGAAACCGTCTCATATGCTTATGTCAAGGTTCGATATGCTATTTAGTGACATTAATGAAATAAAAATACACCGGGAATAATAATTATCCAATTGTTTACTGCATAGATTATTTCTGATGGCGGTAGTCTAAGTTACAGTGAATGTAACACCACTGACAAATTTACAATAGAAGATAATTACCTCCAAAATTTTTTGAAATAATTATGTTAAAAGGAAGATAGTACGGTGGTACCAATAACACAAGTGAAATTCAAATAAGCTTGGTTTGAAATTAGCTTATTCATGTTATTTTCTTTTTTAATCAGTTGTCCATAGTGTTACTATTTATTTCCATAAATCAGCCTTTTGAACTGAGTTGGAGCTTGCTTTTTGAGTCATACAACATTAAAATCAAATGCCATTCATTCATGGGGGGAAATGAAAATATCAATTCTTATTTTGAATAAATGGAAAAGTCATTGATCTTGATTTTCATTGGCCGAGTCGTAATTTGCGAGGACGCTGAGAGTGCACATTGCAATTTACGAGGACGGAAATTGAATTTCTAATTCGGTTCATTATGTTGTTCTATAGTGTATAAAAATATTTTATGAGAAGAAATGGTAGAAATTGTGAAACACGTTTACTTAAACATGTTAAACTTTCTAAGTTGAAATATGTATATTTTTTTTTGGAATGACCCATATACACCTCCAGTGCTTGCTTAATGCCTTAATGAGCTTGACAACATAATCATATACATTTGACACAATTGTGTTTTATATGGTATATGTTTGACACAATCCAATTTAAATTGGACAAAAAATGGAAATTCTATGTACCCCCGAAAATAGCATTTTCGACAAATTGTCCCATGTATCTCAAAAACAGTACGACATAGAAATTGGCTGAAACAATTCTGAAAGATCTCACTGAGTGAAATCTAATGAAAACAATCCCATCATAATTGGATGAACAATCAAAATTCTATATAACCCCGAAAGTAGAATGTTTAGTCCTTTTAGCTCTTTTTTATCTCAAAAATAGAAAACATCGGCTGTAAAAATGATTATGAAAGATTTCACTGAGAAATATCCATTGAAAAAATCCATCGAAATTGGACGGAAAATTACAATTTTATGTATACCCTGGAAAATGTCATGTTTTGCCGCTTTGGCAACTTATCTCGTAAATTGGTAAAATAAATTAAAAATGCATTGGCGTAACATTTCACATGGGAAAGTCCTATTAAAAGTGGATGAGAAATACTAAATAAAAAATAGTTTGCAAAAGTTGCATGGGCTAGATATTTTTTGTCTTCTAGTAACTCGAAAAGGTAATAGATAGAAATACACGGATGGGTCCATTTTACATTATTTTTTTGCAAGGAATTGAATAAAATAAACCACATCAAAACCGGATATTAAATCGTTAAACTATTTTAAAAATTTGAGAACCAAAAAACGTAGGGGCGTTACTCCCCAATATCAAAACTAACCTTTATTTAGTTTCAAGGATAATAACGTGTATCTCAAAATATTTTAAACGAATCTGCTTGCTGGAACATTAACAAAGGTTATCATGATCGTCCGAAATCTACTACGGACACAACGCCGACGACGCCTCCGACGACAGCCTCATACCGCAAACATTTTGTGGTCGTATAAAAATTTATAAAAAGAATAATGAATGAAATACAATGTATATATAATGGGAAAAGTATCTTCAATGTTCGTCACCACAGTATTTTACAACAAATATCGGCTACATATCAACTTTTTTTCACATGAGCACTGATCTATGCTCAAAGTTAATTAATGAAATTAATTTTCCCAATATTGTTTTTCTAATTAAAAAGTTAAAAAGGTATGAGGCAGTACGATATATCAGATAGATCTGTAGAAAAATTTGAAGGCACCAGGAAACCCGAGGTATACCAGGGTAAAAATGCCACGCATGTGTCACAGGCGTGTAATTTCACATGTGTTTCACATGCATGGGCATATCACCAAATTTGTTTTTAATCAATTTATAATCCAACTTTAAAACACATGTGAAACATGACTGAATTTACATGCATGTTTCAAATACGTGACACACATGTGAAAAATGGTACAAAAAGAATGTAATACATTCGTGTCACATTTGTGGCATTTTACGTCTCATTCACATGTATGTGATACGCATGTGACAGACATGTTTCACATTCGTGGCATTTTTGCCGATTTAGGGAAGGGATGAGGTAATTTGTCTTTCGATGTCGATAATAAGATGTATCCGATGTTAAAAAAGGACAAAGAATCTAAGTTACGAGCGATTGTTTTTTTGTTTTTTTTTAAAGAAATTTGCAAATTAGCAGTTGCAGAAACGACCAATGGGGCATACAGTATAGAGCTCTACACAAGCAGCGGGATTCCACCCTTTTGAAAGGTCTCGGGGAGACCTTTAGATTGATAAATTTTGCCGATTTCTTGTGTCGATGGAATGAGGTCTCTTGTTGTATTTCATATCCAAAACGAGAATTTCTCACGAGGGTCCATTTGTCAAGAAAGCGGAACCATTATAACTATATTCCTGCAGACACTGTCTATATACATTTTAATTGTTTTTAAACGTTTCCAATTGATTTTGGAGGCCATATCTATATCCGAAAGAGACGAATGGTAAACTTAGAGTGCACCATTTGGTTTCGTTGCTGTTAAAAACACTTTGGAGACGAACAACAAGTAATATTTAAAACTCGTACATGCAATATTCTTAAATAATACACCACAATTATCATATGAAATACATGTAAACATATGAAACCCTTATGCAGTCAATTACCCTTACTTGTTTAGGCATTATGTGGAATTCTATTTCATCAATTTCGTCTGTTTCTTGTAGTTTCCATGACATTTACCCAATATCTTTTCTTTTTACAGCTAATCGGACTACGCTTAAATTGCCAATACGGAAATTTGTAAATAAAAAAATGAATCCTTTTCCTTTAAACAATGAAAAAATCGAATGTGCAAATGACAGTTAATAAAAGAGAAACAAAAACTTTCAATGTTGATACATGTAGTACAGCGGTTTTTAAGTAGATTTTCATCTGAAAAATAAAGATGGTCCCAAGAAAAATTTAAAATTTTTACAGAAGCACTGAAAAAATAAAAGTTCTCATTGCAAAAATCTCTTATGATATTTTTCCGATGTGAGCATTTTTTATTTGCCAATGTTTTAATTTCCCCGTCGGACCATTCCAAATTTCCCGAGGGAACTTGACCTCTGATAGAAAAACCAGTTTGATGCAGCTATTGTCAAATAGCCATTTATGGTAAACGGGGCAAATTAGTTGGACTTTTAATTATGCGAAACAATTTTTGATATGCTATAAAACAAAGGAATTGTTTATTTGTCGTGTTCAAGTGTTAGTTCCTTTACTAGAATTGTGTGTTGAATATATATATTTTTTTCTTTGGCTCATGTATAAATACACTTACGTCCTGTTGACACCAAGATGACCACCATGAGTAGAAGCATGCACGCTCTTTAAAACTGCCTCCGTTTCTTTCTCCGTAACAACGCGAAGCGGTTTGCTATCATGTCTGTAAAACAGCGTGTTGTCTTTCAAAAAAAACTTCTCACATCCCCTTTTGAAATTTCTGCATTTCTCCGCTGATTTCCTCACTTTTGGGGGAAAGGTCCCCTTTATAAGAAAATTTCTTAGATCTTTTACACGTTCTTTCTGCATTGCTGACTGAAAGAATACGACCAGACACTGTCGCAACTCTTTATATAGGACAATGAAAAACTTAATTAGGCACTTGAAATTTTTGACTAAGTTAACTCTATCTTATATTATGCACGGTTGAATTAACATCAAAGTAAATACGGGGTGGTCTGCAGACATTATATATATTATGATTGACTTTATGTCAACAAAGAAACTGTTACCACAGTGGGTATCGTTGTCCTGCGATAATTAAGCTGTTTGTTATCGGTTTTTATACGGGAATTTTCCGGTGTCCTGTTTTTTTTCTCCAAAAATGTAAACATACAGACTTAAGACTTATTCAGAATTGGAAATGAAAAAAGATAATCGCCTTTTCAAATATGAAATAAATAATTTTTGTGTTTAAAACTCGCCATATCAACAATTTACCTGTACAAATAAACAAGAAAAACACCTACTGAAAGGTTACAGCGCTAAATACTAAACTGTCAACAAGCATCCCGGGAAAAATGCATATGTCCTCAAGAAAAAAAATCAGCACTGAAAACCGTAAAAAAAATCATGCTGTCGCAGGACAACGATACCCCGTGGTTACG
>JAULBM010039004.1:0-10843 GCA_032357055.1 Geukensia granosissima
ACAATGCAGGGTTCATTAATCATCATTTAGCATTAAAATCACTTCGTCTCGAATATGCGTAAAATATTTGCCATTGGACTTTAAGCACCATTCAATCAGTCTTTTTTTATTTCGTCCATGCATACCCGTGCTATGGGTGTGCAACCAAAAATACTTTTTCCGCTGCTGCTTACGATAACGTGGATATTGGAATTGAACTTGCCAGTTGGTTGATATCGTCATATATTGAGATGCATTCTTTCAACATTCAAAATTTGCTACAGATGCACGCTTGCTCTTCACAGTTGAAGATCGTTATCTTGCTTGGATCACACAAGTTCTTCGTGAAGAATCACCAACTCTTATATCGTCCTATTAACCAACATTGCTGAAATATAAATCCTGATGCTAACAACGAAATTGAGGCTGTGTTTGGCTGTTTGCCATGTTCCTCGTTTGTACTGGCTTACATAACTAATTACAAAATTGGGTGTAAAAATGCTTTGATTTGATTCGACATCATTTTATTGCAAAATGTACAATATGATTGGACAAAAGTTAAAAATCTTAACAACAGGCAAGAACAATAATCAATATATATTACAATTCATAATTTTAAAAACGTCATTGTAATTTATGGGTGAATAAATTTACAAAAGTATAACAGAAAAATATAATGCAAAACAAAAGGAAAAAAGCAATGCTGATCTGCACTTAAAACCGTTTTTTATACATAACCGCACTCTAGTAAGTAATATTGAGTTCTCCTGGTTAGTTTTATCGTCGTTTTCAAAAAGAGCACTTCAATATGTTTGTAATTTTCATCTAAACCTGAGAACAAAGTTTTTTTTTCGTTAAGGTGCAATGGACCCTCAAATAAGAAGTGAAATGAATCTTCGTAAGGATACCCACAAATTTCATTTTTTGTTGTTGATAACATTAATTTTTGCTAGGTCTGCATTAAGTGAACTACACTGGTTTCTAAGTCTTGTTTGTAAAATACTGAGAGTGCGAGGACCCTCGCCGTACGTTGCGAATAGAAGTATCCAAATTATTCCAAATACGAACAGAGGGCGGTATAAATGAGTTGGCCGATGTTGAAGGTCTCTATTTGCATGATTTGGGAAGCACATAGTCATTATTTCGAAGGTTGTAGTCACTAACACGCAGCTTCAAGATATATTTTTTTCAATTTTTACTGTCTCGTTCCGAACATTCGTGCCAAACTTGACAAGCATATTCTAAGACCTGTCTTATAAAATGTAAACTTTAATTTACGCCGCGCATTTACTTGCTTCAAAGCTGACTTAAATTTGTAATCAATATGAGCCGACCAATTGCTATTTAAAGAAAATGTTATACACAAATGTATGTGATTTATTACTAGTTTGACATTTCTATTGTTGAATTTTATATTCAGATCGGGTACATCAATATTTGAAATAATCAATGCTTGCGTTTTCCTATTATTAAAATCAACTAGCCATGTTTTACCCATGTATCTATAGTACATAAATCAGTGTTGATATCATATTCTGAAGTATTGAAATTGTTTCCAGAGTACGACAGCGAGGTATCGTCAGCAAATAATCTTGCTAGATTGTTCAAGTTATTTGTTATATCACTTGTATAATAAAAACAGGAGGGGCTCCAGGACAGAACCTTGCGGTACACCCGCTCTAAGACTTATCATCATTTACCAAAAGATACTGTTGTCTATCATCTATATAATCAGTTAACAAGACTTATAAGTTATCAGTTATCCCATATGATTTTAATTTTTTATTCACCCTTTGTGCCAAACTCTATCACACGGTTTTTTATATGTCACAAAAGATAATATAACAGTCGACATAATATGCTCATGAAGATTTTGCTAGGTTTAATTGGCAGATTAAATGGTATATATCTCTATTAACTGGTAAATTGTAGAGTGGTCCTTCAGAAAGCCTGGTAAGCAGAGAGTAGACACTGTTCGATGATGTAATTGAAAATATATTTGTAAACGGCTCTTTCCATGACTTTACCAACACAACTTAGCAAAGATATTGGTCTGTAATATGCCGTAATCATTTGATGGCTGATAAAATCAATGCCACTGGCATTGCCTATTTCAGGTTCTGAACAATAACTTTGACATTCTGAATAGTAACAGTTACATTATCATACACCGATGATTTAAACAAAAGAAATCATTTAAGAGGTTAGCTTTATCTTTATCGTCAAATACTAGACACTCCGTAATTGGATCCAACTAACGCGGGGATTATATAATTTGAGTCTGTACCTTTCATTAGTCGTTGAATCAATTGCCAGTAGGATTTATAGTCTTTTTGTATAAACGAGCCAACAACTTCATTTGCACTTAAGAAAAACTGCTCACGGCCATATTTAATCATAATATTTACTTTATTTCTTTGAATTATATATTTTTAACGCGCTGCAGCCGACTGTTTTTATCTAGATAGTTTGTGCAGACGATCACGATTTCTGATTTCTTTTCTTATTTGTGAATTAAGCCAAAGTTTATCGTTTAGACGTATTCGAATCGTTTTCTTGGGGATACTGTCGGAGATCAATTCAAGATACTTTTCCGTAAAACGTTTGGCCATATTTTCGGGATCGTCACTTTCAGAAAAGACTCCTATTCGAATTGCAATATATCGTCATTTAATTTTGCATAATTTGCATGTTTATACAACCATAATTTACGTAAACGCGATTTTTTATTTAGGTTTGGGATTTTGACTTACTCAAGTAGCATCATGATCGCTAATAGCTGTGTCAATTTCAATTGTTTCGGAACCATACGATATCGCGATTGGACACGAGTGTCGGATCAAGGAGAGCCCGATTCTTGTGGGTTCGTTTATTACATTTGTGAGATCATAGATATCTAAGATATTATTTATGCGGTAATTAGTTTGTTTTAAGAGATCAACGTTCGAATCGCCCGTTATAACAGTATTTTGTGTATTGTTCAGAGCTTGTTTAATAGAATACTCGAAATTATCCCAGGATGAATTATGTGAAACCAGTTGGACGAAAAACCAAGCATACCAGTATTTTAATATTTGGCATAAGCACTTCAAACCAAAGTATTTCACTACCTTGGAAATCAAGATCAGGTCTTTCCTTTACAGATATATTTTGAGATATATAAACAAGAAGTCCACCCCCAGAACAGTTCCTATACTTTCTTAAAACCTTGGGGGAAAAACCTTCCAGAACAATGTCGTCATTAACAATGTTTTCGTCTAGATAACACTCAGTAACACAGATTATGGATGATTCTGAGGCTATATCATTATAACGCTTTGGGTTTGTTATGACTACGTGCGTTACTTGACAGCAATAAAACTAATGGAAACACAATTAATAAAGGCACAAAAAAAAACGAACGTCTGATCAACTCAAGGATTTATCGAAAAGAGCGCTATTTTCATTAAATTATCTCCCATGAGGTTTAACTATAAACCCGATAGTCAACTAACGCAATGGACGATAACCGCCGCGAATGTCAGTAATATTTCGTCCATCACACCATCCCCCCCTCACAAAGATTTTGTCACTATATCCATATTTTCCACAGAAATAAAAACTAAATCTTTGAAATTAATGTCCACATAGTCTTGTAGATTCCTCGGTCGGCGGGATGGTCGTCCACTTCGAGTTGTAGGAACACTCACAGCTTCTTTAGTAGGTAGTTTATCCTCGTTGGCCTCAAGTGAGTCTGGACCCTGTGTCCTCGACTCATTGAAGCAGACATCTTGTTGATCCTCGGTGATTGTAGCTCTGTTCTCCGGAATAACCGGTACGAGTGGTGATTTAGGACCGCTCGCCGTCGAAATTTTAGTAACATTCTCTTTCTGATGTTGTGACTGGTTCTCGATGTCGTCCCTTCTGTCAGTGTCTTCCGGTAGAATCTCATACTGGTTATTTTCAGAGTCTGGACCCTGTGTCCTCGACTCTTCAGGATTACCAGTGTTGCATATCGTTATATTTCTCCTTTTCTTTGTGATCCATTGTGGAGCTGAATCCATATAGCAAATTTTGAGCCTATCGTGGTGCAATACGGAGGTGGTTTTCTGGTCGGCAACTTCGTACAGAACTGGGCTCAATTTTTTCACTACGACATACGGTCTCTTCCATATTGGTTGTAGCTTGGGACTTTTTCCTAATTTCTTTGCTTGATCTGATACGTATACTAAGTCTCCTAGTCCATATGATTTCTCATGTTGTCTAAGATCATGGTACTTTTTCTGCCCAGAGGCAGCACGTTTGAGGAAATCTCAGGCTGTTTGGTGACACTGTGTGAGAGATTTCTTTAATCTTTCCACATAATCAGTTTGTGTGAAATCATCCTCCAGTTCTTTATTGTTCAACAGTTCGTGTAGGCCAAATATAACCTCATGTGGGAGATACACCTCTCTACCGAACATAAGTCTGTTAGGCGTTAAGCCAGTACTAGTGTGGGGAGTACTACGGTAAGCGCCTGTTAGTAATGGCAAATGCTCGTCCCAGTTTTCTTGGTTCTTACTGACGAAGCAACGCATCATTTGCAACAGTGTCCTGTTGAAGCGTTCAACAAGACCATTGGAACTGGGGTGGTATGGCGTTGTCCTAGTTTTAGCCCAGCCAAGTAGTTCACCTAACCTCTTAAATAGGTCGCTTTCAAAGTTCCTACCTTGGTCGCTATGCAGCTCGAGTGGTACTCCAAATCGTGAAACAAACTCGTCGACTATTACTCTGGCGACCGTCTCTGCTGTTTGGTCTTGCAATGGATATGCCTCTGTCCATTTGGAGAACTGGTCAACTAGGACTAATATGTACTTGCTACCTCGCTGCGATTTTGGAAATGGGCCAAGGATATCTATCTGAACCCTGTCTAACGGTGCTCCTGCCTGATACCTCTGCATAGTGGCCCTATTTTGAATAGGCGACTTTTTATTGATGGAACATTCATGACAACTTGCGACATATACGTTGACATCGTCACGCATATTATACCAGTAGAAGTATTGGCGTAGTCTCCCCATTGTTCGATGTACTCCTGGGTGACCAGACATTTCAGTTTTATGACATAGGTCCATAACTAACTTCTTTAATCCATCTGGTACGAGAAGAAGACTACGAGTAATATCTCCATCTATCCAATTGTAAAACAACACACCATTTCTGCATTTTATTCTATCTATGCACAACCAATAGTGTCGTACAGCAGGTGCCTCACTAAACAGTTTACTCTTCTCCTTTGGTAACCCATTTTTCAGCCATCCGTACACAAGCTTCAGAGCTGGATCTTCCTGCTGACGAATCTTTAAATCTTCTTGTTCAAATCCGTCCAGCCATGAAACAATCTTGATCTCCTCACTACCACCATCTTTAGAGGTCAGCGTTCTTACCGCAATTGGGAGCACATCATCTACGTCTGATTCGAATTTTGTCCATTGTTCATGTACCTTAATGCAATGTTTACATCCATTACACGGAAGTTGTCTAGGATCCATCCCCGCCTGATAGCAATCACATTTAGTGTCTTGAGGTATGCGCGAAAGAGCGTCCGCATTGCCATGGTCCTTCCCTCTACGATGTTCTAGTACGAAGTCAAATTGGCTCAGTTGCTCTAGCCATCTGGCTAGCTGCCCTTGCGGAGATTTGAATCGGAAAAGCCATGCCAATGACCCATGATCAGTTCGTATTTTGAATGTATGTCCAAGAAGATAGTGCTTGAACTTTTCAGTGAAGGTAACAATTGCGAGTAGTTCACGTCGGGTCACACAGTAACGTTCTTGAGCATTACTAAGCCTCTTACTGGCATAGGCAATAACGCGCTCAGTTCCGTCCTGCTCCTGTGATAGAACAGCACCAACAGAAGTATTGGAGGCGTCAGTGTCAAGAACGAATAATTCCTCTGGAAGAGGAAAGGCTAGTATTGGTGGGGAAACTAAACACTTTTTTAAGGTTTCAAATGCTCTCTGTCTGTCACCATTCCAAGCAAACCTAATATCTTTCTGTAGAAGTTGGTATAACGGTTCCGCAATCTCTGCATATCCTTTGATGTACCTTCTATAGTAATTTGTTAGTCCTAAGAATGCTTGGAGTTCTTTTGTTGTCTTTGGGACTTCCCAATTTTGAACTGCAGATGTTAGGTCTGGATTCGCTTCAACCCCTTCTTGACTAACTAGGTGTCCCAAGAATAATACTTTCCTTTGAAAAAGTTTACATTTCCTGGGTTTGAGTTTTAGATTATAACACCGGAACCTGTCAAATACAACAGATAGGTGGTTGATGTGTTCTTCGAAGTTCTTACTGGCTACAATGACGTCATCCAGATAGATCAGTACTAGTTCCCATTGTAAGCCTCGAAACACTAATTCCATGGCTCGCTGAAAAGTGCCCGGTGCACCACAAAGACCGAATGGCATCCGCGTGTATTCAAACAATCCATATCGGGTGATGAATGCCGTCTTTTTTCTATCGGTTTCCGCCACTTCTATTTGGTGATAGCCACTTTGAAGATCGAGTGCACTGAAGACGGATGCCCCTGCTAATGTGTCAAGACATTCTTCAATGTTAGGCAGAGGGTATGAATCTTTTGTGGTGGCGGCATTCAGTTTTCTGTAGTCTATGCACCAGCGGACCCCGCCATCCTTTTTGCGTACGAGGACCACTGGTGCTGCCCAGTCTGATTTTGATGGAACTACAGTGCCATTCTGTATTAACCCTTCAAGATGTTCCTTCTCTTCATCCCTGAACTGCATTGGTGTTCTTCTAACTGGCTGGCGAATCGGATTTGCTTCACCTGTCGGAATTGTATGCTTTATTTCAGTAAAACATCCCAGGTCACCATCGTTGTTGGCAAAAATGTCTTGGTATTTGACAAGTAGAGAAGACAAACTTTCAACTTCTTGACATGTTAAGTTTTGTGCTGCCTCTTTTATAACAGGTTTTAGAAGTTCTGGTACATCGCCTGGAGTCTTCTCATCAACGTGTGCGTCAGGATTCTCTGAACTATTCGTTTCATAAGGTTCTTGTCCTTGATCTAAGTTCTCTACTTCAACTAACTTTCCGAGGTGCATACCTCTTTCCAGCTTGATGTCTTTGAGTGTCGGATTGACCATTCTAACGGGTACATTGTTCGTCATTTGGACAAGTACGGCCCCAGTATGTGTCCCGTTTTTGGTTGATGCGGGGTCTAGAACTCCAACAATCTCATCCGCTGGGTTATCAACCTTACCAACTACATTTCGTTCGCTTCGAGCGGGTATGATGGTGTCATTGCCTAAGACGACTCTTGCAATATGAAAACCACTCTTTCTTTGATAGTGTCCCGGTATCAACTTCCCTCGTATCATAATATCACCTTGTCTTGCTAGAATAACTCCATCAAGCTCACGTAGAATATCCATCCCAATGAGTACCTTATCTCGTATTGGGGCTATAAAAATCCTCCAGTTTAATTCTGTGTCGCCAATTTTCAGAGTTACTGGGACTCCTTCAACAGCTTCCATTTCCTTGCCATCTTCTGCATTCAAAAGGGATGCCTTTCTGTAATCATTTAAGTTTATGTTCATGTCATCTGCTATTTCTGATGTTACCACTGTAACATCGGCTCCTGTATCTACAGTTGCTTCTACCTCTTTATTATTTATTTTGATTGGAATCATGATCCCTTTACTTTTCTCATTTTGACCTATTTTGAATACTTTTTTCTCTGTGTCTTCTTTTTGCATTGGACTCGGTGACCTCGACCGTTTTGGGCAGTCTCTTTTGAAATGAGTTTTGTCTCCACATTGGAAGCAACCTTGTGGCGACGTCGTTCTCTCAGGTTTTTCTTCAACTCGTAACGCTCTTTCTAGTGTATCTTTAAGGGCCCTTATATCTCCTTGAAGTCCTTTAATGTCTACTCTATTACGAGGCTGTCTCGAAATAAATCGAACACTATCCGGTTCCCAGCACTCATCATCATTAGTCTCCTGATCTTGCCATGATATTCTTCTGGACCTTTGCCTCGATAAATATTCATACTCCTTGTCCCTTCCAATTGTAGCCCTGAAATTATGCTCCAATTGTGCAATTGTGTCGAGGGCATCCGATACCGTCTTTGGATGTCGGTTCATCGCTTCGTAACCTGTTCTAGCATTCTTGTATCCGTTAAGGAAGGCTTCTGCTGCTAGCTCTTCCTGAAGTTCAATGGTGACTGAGGGATAAGCTCTCCCTACAAGACGCCTTACTTCTTCTGCAAACTCTTCATTAGATTCGCTTTTCTGTCTTATTGCAGATAATTTCTTACGGGCAGTGTTTGGGGGTTCTTTTCTGCTAAATCGGTTTTCCATATACTTCGTTAGAAGGTCAAAGTTTTCTTGAATGCTTGGTGACAGAGAAGCCATAAACTTGCTCGCTTGGCCCCGTAGGCACTCGATGAATCGGTCTAATTTTTCGTCTGGTTCCCACATAAGGCGTTTTGCAGCTCTGTTAAATGGAATTATAAATCCATCCCAGTCATTGGACCCATCAAATGTTGGGAGCTTTTGTCTTGGGAGATCATTTCTGCCTATTTGTGTGCGATTTCCTGTGCTGAAGCCTATTTTTCCCGACTGAATAGTTCCTCCTGTGGCATATCCGCTGGTTGAATAATTTTGATTGTTTACATTCGTCCATTGTGAATTTTCGGTCCCAATTCCCAAAAAACCTTTTGTGGTACTCGGTGTTGATGTCTGTGGTTGTGGTCCCTGTGACCTCCAACCAATACCGATGCTTCTATCATCTTGTAGAAAGTCTCCTGGGTAAGGTGTTTGAGGTTGTGGTCCCTGTGACCTCCAACCAACACCCAAGTTCTTGTCGCTCTGTAGAAAGTCTCCTGAATACAGTGTTTGGGGTTGTGGTCCCTGTGACCTCCAACCCATTGGCGGTGGTGTGTTCAAATTTGGCAGATCTGTTGATCTTGGAGTTGAATACAGTGGTCCTTGTGTCCTCCAGTCTAAGGTTTGTGAATCGGATTTCTCATTCGTACTAAGAGGAATTTGATTTTGTGTACTCTTCACTTCCTGTTTGTAATATTGTTCTACTGGGTTGAAAATATTTGTTTTTGTTTGACTTTGACTTGATATCTCGCTTGTTTCTGTTTTGTTCTTAACCGGAGTTATTGAGTCAGTTTTGTCTGTATTGGATGAAAGATTGGTTTTTCGTTTACACTGGTCTCGCTCTTCATTTTCCTGACTCAAAAACGACATTGAATACTTGGGGCTACCCCCACGATCTTTTTCTTGATGTTCCCATACTGTAGATAATTGCCCAAATTGTGGGATGGGTTGCTGTTTCATTTCTCTTGCTGATAATACTGACATTGATCTCGACAGATCTGTTAAAATTTCGGTCTGTTGTTGGAAAGGATTGTCTGTTTTTCCGCTATCTCAGTTTGTCTTACTGTGATGTTATCATTCATCTCATATATGTGGTTCGACAAGGATGCCATCTCCCTCCCTACTTTTTCTAGAACGTAAATCATTTTTTCTTGTATGATGTGTGCGTCTGTCGGAGGTTTACTTTCTGTATTCATAGCTGTGGCATTCATATCATCTGTTTTGGCAAAACCTTCATTGGCGAGATCATCTTCTTGAATAGTCTTCTCGTTATCCCCCATAATTAATTATAAACCTGCGCTCTGTGCCTCTTGTGGGTCAACTTCTAAAGAAACAATTTCAGGATCTGTCCAGCACTCTGAAACAATATCAATCTCTAGTCTTCGTAACCACTTTTTGGCCAAAGCCCTTTTTGGATGAAGACCGTCTTTTAGCAAGTGCCAATGTATACTTTTTCTTGATGGCAGGTCTGGTTTTCTCCCACTTCTATTCTTTCTCAAGTCCAGGTGAAACTGTAATGTATTTCTGCCCAGTGATTTGTTGAGTTCTATGATACGGCCGTTAAGTTCATTTAACTCCCTTAAAATCTTGCTATCTGAGCTTTCAAATTTTTCCGGCTTCTTGTGTTTTTTGTTTTTGTTGTATATCACTGTGGAGTATGTTGGCAATGTTATAAATTTAATTGTACCTTGTTTCGAAAAAACAAAGTCTTTCAGTTCTTGGTATTGTTCTATTAATTTCCGTGTAGCTTTACCTTCTGTACTGTATCTTATATCTATCCAACCTTCCTTCCTTGAGATTTTTTCAGTTATGTCGCAAGTTCCTAGCCACGCGTACACAACTACAGGTTTCTGGTGTTCCCGTATCAGTTTTTCAATTTCTAATTTTAACTTGTCAAATGCAGACTGGGTTCGGGCACCAGGTGTACAAAGAAACTGGATCGGGATCTTTGAATTTCTGTGTAAGTTTTGTAAACACTTTCCTTGACTATCCGACAATAAGATGGCAAATTTGTCGTTGTCCCTGTCTGGGATTGTCACTGGGTTTCTATCCACGTATTGCAACAGGGATTTTTCACTCATGAATAATATCTATTGCGAGCAAGGAAACTGTGTTTGGAATCTTAATAACCTGAATTTTTAAAGTTACAAAAATTTTTCAAAATTTTTTATGAAATCTGCACACCATACAATTTCCGAAGTTGCAATGTCCTATTCACTACTGAAATTTAACTTCCTGGATTTGGAGTTTGATTGGGAAGTGTTTGAACTGTTTTAGGATACTATTCTTTAATTTTAAGGATACGTTCCTTGAGTTATAATTAGCAATGTTTACAAACTGTGTGGGGCGTCGATTCTGACGGATCCAATCAGCAACAGTTTGTCGTACTTCTGGTTCAACTTCAACCACTTCTGACGCCAGTATAACGCTTTGGGTCGGTTATGACTACGTGCGTTACTTGACAGCAATAAACTAATGGAAATACAATTAATAAAGGC